>JABFAF010278058.1:1656-22561 GCA_013677275.1 Gossypium schwendimanii | reverse complement strand
CAAACATGCAGCTAACATAATTAAACTTTTTACTTGCCAAGCACTTTTAATTTCTCTTTAAATTGGTCAGTATTGTACACAAGTACAACATTACATTTCAATAGGCACCAATATTTAATTACTCTTACATGGACAGTAATAATGAATCCACCAAAGAGGGCATTAATCAACAATTTTACAATTAAGTTTTGTCTTGCTCTGGACAGCAACAAACACTCATAATGTCGTGTATTAAATAAATTTCAAGCTCATTTAGACAAACTAAAGTTATAGCCTTTGGACACCTTCAATCTTTAACTCCCAACATCATGAATGGCATCATTTAACCATCCCTTACAGCCTACAGACGTTGTACATGGTAGCATTTAAACACCTTAAATAGCAAATTCCAGACATCATAAATTCACATCCTTTTTGGACATCATAAACTGACATTTAAACCACTTAATTCCCATTATTCAGACCTCATTTATTTATGCTCAATTGAACAACATTATAAAAAAAAACTTTGGATAGCATAGATCACCACCAACCGAACCACCTTTTTCTGGCGAAGAAATTTAATAGCCTGCTTAAAAAAAAACTGCATGCATAAGCAGCTCCCTCGACAACATGCATTCCACCAAAATTTTCCTTGGATTTATACATTCATACCAGCATGAAACTGTAACAAAGCAATCAGGAAAGAAAAATGTATAGAGGAATCACAGAAACTCGAAGTCAAGCATAACCTTGAGTAAGATCTCTTCCCCTTTGCCGCTGCCTTCTCCTTCCCCTTTTTGCAAGTTTCTTGAGGAAAATTAGCTCCTAAACGAGCTCAAAATTTAGCATGCAACAATTCTCTTCTCCCTCCCTAATCGAATTGTAGCCAGAAAAGCAAGCAGAATTTTTTTTAAGTGTCCTCCCTTTCGAAAAACAAATAATCCAGGTTGAAGAAGACTCTCCTCTTTTTCTAATATTCTTCTTTTTTTTTTTAATTAAAACCCCAGTTTTTAGTATTAATGAGATGTTTTTTTAATTATTATTTTATTAACATTTTATTACATAAATAAGTAAAACAATCCACTAGTCGTCCACTCTTCTTTATGTATTGGTTTAATTACCACTTAAGTACTTATTCTATTATTAAATAATAATCTATAACAATTGAACTTTTACCAATTTTACGATTTAGTCCCTGTACCTTAGTTAAACACTAATTCGATAAAATTACCTAACCAAAAAAAAAATCAATTCACCTACAACATAACTCCGTAAATATTTAATTAAAAATATTTATGACATCAGTTTACAGAAACGAAGTCTCAAAATCAAATTTTTTGGTACCACTGACTTTCGGGTCGTTACATTATAATCATTGAATATTTAGATTTTGAGGTGTTATTTTGATAAATTTTAAGTTTAGAATTGATAAGGACTAGATTATAAAGTGAATTGTTAAAGTTGTGTAATAGGAACTAAAATGCATAAATTTTGAATTTAGTGGTAGAAATGTGAAATAGAAAGTTAAATTAGGCCTAGAGTCAAAACGATATAAAAATTGGAGGTTAAATGTGAAAGTTATGTTAGCCCCAATTTTAGGGACTAAATTGAATAAAATGTAAAAGTTGTATAAATTGGAAATTAAATGTGAAATTGGCTATGGATTGATAATTTATTATGTTTGTTTTAATTCGTAGCTAATGTCAACCCAAATTCTTCGAAAAAGAAAGGAAAAGATAGTCACCGATGAATAGTTCGAAATTTACGATTTGTGTTTCTATAATTCAAACTAACTTATAGATTGCTGCATATTGACTTATTTATTCATGGTAAGGTTATGAGGTAAGATTTAATGATCATTTGAGATGATTTGAATCAATTGATGATTATGAAGAAATTGATTATATTTGTGAAATGTGTGTATTTTCTATAAATTTGAAAATTGAGTATGTATTGAAATATTGTTGATGTTGTGAATGATGAATAAATGCTTTCATATTGAAAACAAATGGGAATAGAGATATTGGTTGGTAATGAAAACACTATTAACTGTTTCCGTAGAGTCAGATATAAATGGCGTGCCATAGGATAGGAAGAGTTCTGGGATTCTTCGACTATAAGTAGATTAGGCTCTGGGTGCCAATTTGTTTCAGTTTAACCAATGAGACACTGGATGTCAAACTTATTAACAGCATTGGGTGCAACTATTTGCTTCGGGCATTGGGTGCCAAATCAATGTGTTGGTTGGATCCGTGTATCTATTTGAGTCCAAGTAGTGGTAATAGGGAAATAAATGATAAAATGAGTTATATGATATTGGTAGGGAAAAAAAGAAGAGAAATGGAATTGAAATGGAAAATAAAATAAGAAATTGTGGAATGAATTGTGAACAACTATATATCATGTTCCATGAAAACATGAGATTGGAAATTGAGATGAAACATGACATTACAAGGGTTATGTTATTGAATGACTTGTGAAGTGTGATAGTCATATACTAATATTGTGGAAATGTGCTAGTTTCGAATCTATGAATATGTGAAATTGGTATTTTGAATGTGCTAAGTTGCATAATGTTTAGATTTTAACTTATACATCTTGATGATTTATTTTTTGCTTTTATGTTGTGATTATAGAAATACCACTGAGTTATACTCAACGTATAGTTTGTTTTCTGTGTGCAGGTTAGGTACTTTATGTTTCATTTTTTGACTCAACAGCCAATGGCAATCCCAAACTCAAGTGTTGGTGATGAATTCATTTTGGTCTCAACATGTACCTAGGATGTCTTTTGGTTATATAATGTTTATTTGGATTGTGTTGGTATTTTGAGAAATCTTATGTATATATGTGCGTGTAATGGCATTGATCATGATAATGTTATTTTAAGGAATAGTTGATTTGTATGATTGATAGTTTAAATGGTGATTAGGTACTATAGAATAAAAGTATAAAAGTTATTCATAAGCCTATGCTATGCTTGTAATGATCTGGTAGCTTTAATGCATGAAGTATTAAGTTGAATTTGATTCAATTCGAGAAATTATTTGAAATGTTAGTTTGGTGTTAAATTGAGTCATTGTCCGGGGTGCCTAGAAAGGCATATTGGAGTGTTATGCATACAATGTGTTAGTTGATTTTGGATTTAATATATTGAGCTGCCAATTTTGGCACATTGGTTAGACACTTAGGATGGTTGTTTTAAATGATGATTTTGAATTTAATTGAATACTTTTGAATAGGTTGAAATATGGCTTTAATGGCAGCTTGTGGCATAAGTGTTTTATGGTTGGCTTCATTATTCTGGAAGGAATTTTATAGATACACACGACCTAAGACATGGTGTGGTACATGACCATTTGCCGTACACGGACTCATAGCATGGGCATGTGGTATGTAAAAATTTAAGTGATTTTGGTGCACAAGGGCACAAAGAGTTACACGGTTTGCTCACATGATTGTGTGACCCATCCACAGAACCATGTGACCCACTCACACAACCATGTGGCCTATCTCACACTGGCACACTTTTGTACAAGGTTTAGGGACACAGTCGTGTAGTTCATCACACACTAGCTTAGCTTTCGCACATGGTATGCAAAATTTTTCTTCGTTTTTGTTTTTAATTCAAATCAATCCCTGTTCATTCTTGAATTGGTTTTAAGCATTTGTATAATAGATTGAATAATGTATTTATACATTCTTTTAAGTGATTATTTAATATTTATTTGAGCATTAAATGAATAAATTGTATGGAATTTTTTTGGTATTTGTTATAACATCTCATTACTTGGGTCCGACAACCGGACCAAGTAAGAGGTGTTACATTTTGAGCCTAAATCCCTATTTCTTGATGAACCATAACAAAAACCCTAAGCCTTAAAATATAATCACTTGATGTGATTTTCTTTGATCCATGTACTAACTTAGACATCGGACCATTGATATTGAGGGTAAGGTAGACACAATACGGTAGTTTCCAAAATAAAAGAAAAATAAGAGTGAACTTAAGAGATAGTATAGTATGTTGAGTATAAGAGCCCTGCACATTTGTGCGTAAATAGAAAATTTTGAAAATTAATCAAAAGAAAAAGTTTTAAAAGGCTAAAAAAAAGCCGAGCGAGAAGTTCTCGCGAAAATTGAAAAGAAAAATTAGTGAAAAAGAAAAGAAAAAGAAAATATCTTCATTTTTGCACAATAGTCTATCTAGGATAGTTTTAATCACTAATTTTACTATACCTTAGGAATCAAAGAGAAAAGGTAGGTCAGAGAAAGGGATATACGGAGGTGAGCTAAAGGGTGTAATCGGGAAAGTATTGGAGTCAATATAATATGCCAACAAGTTTCATGTTTTAATCGTTCTATGTGCCGATTCCTTGATTCCAAACCAACATAAGCCACAAAATGTAACAAGCCGAAAGACCTATGCGACCTAAGTAATACGATTTATGGACGAAAATTGACTAAAATTTAACATTTCTAATCACTTCTATTCTTCGAGCATAAATGTATATTTTGTGTACCTATTTCAATGGATCATTGTACTTAACATTCTTGAATTCTTTGTTTTGTAATTTCATTAAATAATGTGTGTGATATTGAAGGTTGAAATTCGATTGTATATTGTATTAGAGTTACATATTTTATCACATTATTCTATGTACGTAGTTGCGATCTGGTCCTTGTATATGACATGCTTAAGCACTGTTTTATTTTATTTTCTTGTGTGTGTGTTTTATTTTGTTTCTTTTTATCTTTTTTCTTGATGACAAGCAACAACTTAAGTGTGGGGGAGTTTGATCTGTCACAATTCGTTGTGGCAAATTAAGGCCATTTCGGCACTTAACGAGCTTGTTTTATGACATTTTTATATGTTTTTATTTCATTTTTGGTTTTATTGTTTTCTGTTTAAATTATGCAAAATAAGCCCTTTTAAGTAAATTTGAGTTATGTAACGACCTAATGGGACACTGCGGACCTAGGGATGATCTAACAGCTCTATCTAGTGTGTAGGACATTATTTTCGAGCTTAGAAAATGAAGGACGACTGTAACGTCATGACATCAAATAGTAGTGTCATGACACCAAACTTCGAAGCTAAAATACCCAAAAAATGAAGGCAGTGTCGCAACACTGATCCTGTAGTGTTGCAACACTGAATAACAAACAAGAATTTTTATTAAGGGTATTTAAATGCTTCCATCCTCTACACACCAAGTTTTGGGTTATGGTGGACCCATCCAACCAATCAAACCTTATAGTGGTCATTTGCCACATAATTGTTATGCAGTCAAGCTGCTAACATTATTACGGATTTACCGCTAAATTTAAAGTATTACAGTTTAACTGCCAAATCAATCTCCCTTCACTTTATATCCCAATCCAAACCATAAATGAAAATAATTAAATGCATACGGATATTTAGACTCGGACACACACACATTTGGTTTTCGTACTTCGTAAACCTTTTTGCAACCAGATCAGTTGTACACTAACAGATTCAATCGTTTTCATGTTCAATTATACTTCATGACATCATACTCTTAATCAACATTTCTTAATGGAATCTGTAGCATAAGCAGGTCTTAATTTACACATCTATTCCATAAATCAAAATTGTCCTACAAGATAACACACTTCGCCCAATTACCCTGGTAGAGGCTTACACGTGCAAATGAGTACTCAAGGATTAAAACGAATCATTTAACTAATAATGAGCAAAAAATACATAAACAGGACCACACAGTAGTGTGGAAGGGTCTAGATCGTGTGACAGGGGTACACGACCCCGTGGCTAAGGGATACGCCCGTGTGACTAGGTTACACGGTCGTGTAGCCAGATCATGTAACTCTCTGAGCAAGTGTGACAAAATTATACATTTATGAAGCAGGGGAGACACAATCATGTGGCTGAATGACATGCCCATGTGTGATCGATAAAATCCCTTACAAAGGTCGCACGACCATGTGGCCAACCCTTATGACAGGAAAAACTAATCTAACTTTTAAAGTGACACACGATCGTGTGGACCGCCCGTGTGGGGCACAGGCCCGTGTGGCTCAAAAACCAGTCCAATCCTTGCTGCAAAACACTAAAATTCAACACCAAATTGACCCATAATTACAAATGATTTAGAAACACACCTGAAAGACAATGCCCAAACACTAGCAATCAACTAATGCACCTCAATTAAATGAATTTGAAACTCAATTTTACAAATACACTTAACCTTAATGAATTTCAATTTAAACCACATACAAGACTCAAAGAACCCAATGTAAACCTTAATTCTTATTTTTTTTAATAATAAGAAGAAAAATTTAAACCAAAGCGAAAAATAAATTTAATTCCCACTTAGCGTAAATGAGGATTCAAACCCGAGACCTAAAGCAAAACCAACGCTAAACCATTTAGCACTAGGCTCATCACTGTCTCTAAAACGTAGAAACTCACTTAAAGGTCCATCCAAACCACTGACCCTAACAAACAAACCTTAATTCTTCTAACCCCACCTATGGGGTGTTACAACTCACCCCTCCTTAAAGAAATTTTCTCCCCAAAATTTCCCACTACCCAATAGTCACCAATTCACACAATTTGCTACCACGCTTTCACTGCGCACTCTGATTCCAATGCATATCAAATAAATACCTAACCTTACAAACTCCTACCTATAGCTCGTATTTACTAAACAATCAGAGGACCAAACAAAGCGAAACACGCACAAAAATAACCTACAACAATACCTGTCTCAGTATCGATTCCAACTCTCTAATTTCAGTTCTTCTTCAGGGTTTGCCCCTAAACAGGTCATTGACAAGGGAAATCCTTAATCCGATGCTCTGTGGACCCACATCTAAAACATGCTTCAGATTTCTTCTAACACTCGCCTGGATGGTGCTTCTTACAGAATCCACAAACCGGCATGTATGCGCCACTACTAGAACCTCCTGCAGTACCTTTTTGAAATCTGGCCCATTTTGTAGAACATGGTTCCAAACTAGAGGAACTATGACCTCTCTTATTATATTCCTTACACTTACACTCAACACTTACTTTTTTCTTCCAATTTGGACCTCTCTAGCATGGTCTCAAAGACCCTCTCCAGAACTCCCAACACTGGTTGGGCCAATGTGTCCACACCAACCCCTAGAATTACTGTCACTAGTAGCTGGTGTAGCCACGACGACTTCTAGCTCATGTGCAGATGCATGCCCCTACAAGGCAGGACTCATCTAAAGTCCCACTAGGTTGATTCTCACAATCTTGATTACTGTCAGATTCCATAGTAGTTCTTGAGTCTAAAATATTAAGGTATCTACAATTCCATAACAACATAATTAGAGATAATAATCTAAAACTTTACATTTCTAATCTTACAATTTTGGAGGTCCTACGGACCAACACTGGAGTCTCAGACACTTGTTTGGGCAACACAAATTTCAAAATACTATGGAATGTTTTTATCGAAAACTCTTTTCAAATCCATGCATGCAGACCCATGAAAACAAAGGTTGAGTTTTTTCAAACCTAGCTTTGATACCACAAAATGAGACACCCCAAAATCTTACTCAAAACTTTTGATTGGATTCCAGAGGTCACATTGGCTACCAAAAAGGCCCAAAACAAAACGCTGATCAACATTTCAAAATTTCTTTTCAAAAATCATTTTCTCTAAGAATTTACTAAAACCGAAAATAAGCTTTATTTATAAAATTTGTAAACGTTAAATTTAAATATCGCTTAAAATTTATTTGAAACCAATTTCAAATCTTATGATCTTTTGTAATCTAAAAGAAATAGTGATTTCGTAAATTTGAACTTCAAACCAGAAATTCGAAATGTAACAATAAAACCTTTTATCATAACAGAATACCAAAAATGGTTATTTTAAATCAATACACGGGATCACAGTTAGTTAGAAAACAATTGTTCATGTGCAAAATCACATAGTGTCCCAAAACCAAAAGCCATAACTTAGCGAGTCAAAAATCTAAAACTCATACCACAGTTTATATAATCTTCCTTAGATACTAATTGAAATAATTTACTGAATTTCATAGAAATCTTATCAAACCAAACCAAGAAAATAACAAAACTCTGAGACCCCCAGTTCGTTCAGTCTATGACCTAAACACGTGGACTACTTGAAACGGGGGAAACTAAAGGGAGTGAGTTACGAAAGCTCAGTGTGAGTCATAAACAAATGTAATTAAACAATGTTTGAAAAAACATACATTTTACATACCAAATTACTAAGTAACTAAAGACAACTAACACATCACATAAACAGTTAACTCCGTAAATTTCATAGTCAAAGAGTTATAAATGTAGTACTTACTCGAAATAGAAGAAATGCAATTCATGCTCAAATTTACCAGTCCTGATTTCAACTTATCAACAGCTACACACCATCTTCAACCATCCGACACACACCAACTAGGGTAAGTTAGACACTTCATCCTCTATACACCAAGTTTTCGGTTATGGTGGACCCATCCAACTAATCACACCTCATAGTGGTCATTTGCCACATAATTGTTATGAGTCAAGCTACTAACATTATTGCGCATTTACCACTGAATTTAAAGTAATGCAGTTTAACTGCCAAATCAATCTTCCTTCACTTCATATCCCAATCCAAACGACAAATGCAAATGCAAATAATTAAATGCATACGGATATTTAGAATCAAACACATACACATTTGGTTTTCGTACTCCGTAAACCTTTTTTTGCAACCAGATTAGTTCTATAATAATAAAATCAAACAATTTAATGTTCAATTATACTTCACCACATCATACTCTTAATCGACATTTATTAATGAAACCCATAGCGTAAGCAAGTCTTAATTTACACATCTATTCAATGCCATGAATCAAAATTGTCATAACAAGACCGCATTAGCCACTTATACAAACATAAATTTAATACATGAATCTATATATAACAATAATGTCCTATAAGATAACACACTTCAAATTTATTCAACATTCAATACTCGAGTCCCAATCACCCTTGTAGAGGCTTACATGTACAAAGGAATACTCAAGAATTAACACAAATCATTCAACCAATAACGACCAAAAATTGCACAAAAAAGACCACCCGACCGTGTTGGAGGGTCCAAACCGTGTGAAAAAGATACACATCCATGTGTGTAACACCCCTAACCCGTCTCCGTCGCCAGATTAGGGTTACGGAGTATTACTATACAATCAAGAAAAATTTATCAATGTAACATTAAAATAAATAAATGACATTTAAAACATATCAATCATAAGTATTTTGTCCCTAAATTGAGCCTTAGAGGCCCTAAAAATAGCTTTGAAGCAATTTGGGACTAATTTGAAACAAAATAGAAGGTCTAAGAAAAAGTTGTAAAAATTGGAAAATAAGGGTCACAAGACCGTGAGGCCAGGCCATGTGAAAACATCCTAGGTCGTGTAACATTTGAACTAAGGACACACAGTCATGTCCCAATCCGTGTCCTCACCAGTGTAACTCACTGAGTTGTCCCACACTCTTATGTGTCAGGTCGTGTACTCACTGACTTGAAACACTAAGAAACTTACAAATGATACATGACCCGTGTCCCAGCCCGTGTCCAAACATGGGCATGTATGTGCATTCTGCTAGTAATTATATATAAACATATTAACTAAAGAACAATAATATAAGGTTACAAGTCAAACTTTATTTACTTATTGAAATACTATTGACTTACCTACTATTTAGTTTTGATCAAATCAAAGGGACTAATCCGCTATTTCCCTTTTTCCTTGGTTATTGTCTTTTTTATCCAAGTTTTGATATGCAAGAACTATTGATGGATGAACCTTAAGGTTTATCTATAGTGTTTCTACTCTTCTATTTTTGGTGGTTCTTCCTTTAGGAAGATAATAGTTTTTTTATTCTAATTTTACTTAAGTTTTATTTAACAAATTACAACTTTATCCTTTAAATTATCATGCATTCTAATGAATTCAAAGTCCAAAGCCATCCATCTACTTTTACTATGGTCTAATTACAATATGAGTCCTCCCTCCTTTTATAATTAAACTATTTAATCATCTTAATACTATAATTCACAAGTTTTGCACCATTGAAAATTTAGTCCTTTTTCCTTAATTAGTTATCTAAACGTTAAAATTTCTTAACCAAATTTTAATACGACTCTTATGATTCTGTAAATATTCTATAAATAATATTCACGTGTCAACCTAATGGAAATTTGTGGTCCCAAAACCACTATTCTGTCACCACTAAAAAATGGGTTGTTACAACTCTCCCCTCCTTAGGAAATTTCGTCCTCGAAATTGTTACCTGAGAATAGATTTGAATATTGTAATTTCATTGATTTCACAATTTCTCAGGTGGCCTCCTCGTTTATTTCGAATTTCTTTGATTTCCCAAGTCAAAATTTTCACTAGTTCTTCAGAATACCTCAAATCTGGCTGTAATTCAATTTCACTATGAGGAACCACGAGTGAATGATTAGATCAGTATCGTCTTAGCATTGAAATGTGGACCCTGTTATGAATTTTCTCGAGTTCAGGAGGTAAAGCTAATTTGTAAACTACAGGACTGATTCTTTTGGTAATCTCGTATGGGAAGATAAATCTTGAACTCAACTTTTCTTTCTTACCGAATCGCAACACTTTCTTCTACGGAGAAACTTTTAAAAATACCTAATCTCCAATAGTAAATATCTATATCTTTTCTTTTTAAATCCGCGTATGACTTTTGATGATCAGATGCAACTTGCAAACAATCTCGAATAGTTCAAACCTTGTCTTCAATTTCTCAAATCAAATCAATCCCTACCATTTTGGATTCGCTCAGCTTGGACTAATACAATGATGTTTTACATTTTATTCCGTATAAAGCTTCAAATGGTGCCATTTTAATACTAGATCGGTAACTGTTATTTTAAGCAAAATCAGCAAACAGTAGATATTTTTCCCAACTACCCTCAAACTTGAGTATACAAAATCTTAGCATGTCTTCCAGAATCTGTATTATTTGTTCTGGTTGCTTGTCCATCTAAGGATGAAACGATGTACTGAAATTGATTTTAGTGCCCAAAGCCTCGTGAAGTTTACTCCAAAATCTCGATATAAACCATGGATCACAGTCAGAAATAATAGATGTTGGAGCTCCATGTAATCTCACAATCTCTGACACATATAATTCCGCTAGCTTCACAAGTGAATAATTTGTTTTGACTGGAGTAAAGTGGGCTGACTTAGTCAATCTATCAACAACCACCCATATCAAATCTTTCTTTTTCAGAGTTCCAGGCAAACTAGATATAAAATCCATTGAGACTCGCTCCCACTTCCACTCAGGAATCATAACAGGTTGTAATAATCCTAAAGGTACCTGATGCTCTGCTTTTACCTGTTGCCAAATCAAACATTTATCTACGAACTCACAAATCTCACATTTTATACCCAGCCACTAGTACATCTGTTTCAAATCACAATACATCTTAGTGCTACCAGGATGAATAGAATGTGTACTACTATGTCCCTCTAGTAGAATCTCACGTTTCAAATTTAAATTATTTGGAACACAAATTCTATCGTGGTAATGCAATGTACAATCATTACCAATACTATATTCAATAGTCAAATTATCCTGAACCAAGTTTCGTTTCATTATTAACTTTGGATCGTCATTTTGTAACTCCTGGATTCATTGTAGAAACAAGGTTTTAGTCCTTAATTCTGCCAATACAAAACCATCGACATTTAAAGTCAAATGAGTGTTTAACGCTTAAAGTGCAAATAATGATGACTTTTGGCTGAATGCATCCGCAACCACATTAGCACCAAATCATCATCTTTTAGTAGCTCTAACCTATGTCAATGTCTCAGATTTAGTTCCTTGTCATTAAATATTTTAAGCTTTTTTGATTAGTATACACGTGACATTTCTCGCCCTATAAATAATGACTCTATATCTTCAAAGGGAAGACAATCGTGATCAGCTCAAGATTTTGAGTAGGATAATTTCTTTCATGTGGCTTCAACTGTCGAGAAGCAAAGCTACTACTTTCCTTGATTGCAATAACATGCAACCTAAACCATTGAGAGACGCTTCACTATAAACAGTATATGCCGTCCTAAATTCAGGATGAGTTAATACTGGAGCCTCTGTTAACATGTTTTTCAGGTGATCAAAACTTTTTTCACACTTATCAAACCAAACATATTTGACATTTTTCTGTAATAACCTAGTCAAAGGTGAAGTAATGATGGAGAAGTTTTTAACAAATTGTCGATAGTATCTGGCTAGTCCTAAGAAACTTCGAACTTTAGAAATATTCTCTGGAATTTTCTAATCAACAATCGTAGATACTTTATTCGGATCAACTCTGATTTCATCAGCAGATATAACATGTCCCAAAAAATCAACTTCCCATAGCCAGAATTCACATTTACTAAATTTCACATATAGTTTTTTTTTCACACAAAGTTTACATCACAACTCTTAAATGTTCGACATGATCTGACTCGTTCAGTGAATAAATCAGAATGTCATCAATGAATACGACAACAAACTAATCTAAATATGGTTGAAATACCCGATTCATCACGTCCATGAATGCCGTAGGAGCATTAGTCAAACCAAATGGCATCACTAGAAATTCATAGTGACCATATCTAGTTCTGAATGCAGTTTTCGGTACATCTTGATCTTTAACTCGCAGCTGATAATATCTAGATCTCAAGTCGATCTTCAAAAACACTGTAGCTCCTTTTATCTGATCTAAAAAATCATCAATACGAGGTAACATGTATTAATTCTTAATGGTTGCTCTATTTACCTATCAATAATCTATACATAGTCTCATTGACCCATTTTTCTTCTTCATGAACAAAACTAGAGCACCCCAAGTTGACACACTCGATTGAATAAATCTACGATTTAACAACTCTTGTAATTGTACTTTTAACTCTTTCAATATTGTAGGGGCCATCTTGTATGCTGCTGTTTCAGGCATAAGTTCTATCATAAATTCTACATCCTGAGTCGGCAATAACCCAGGCAGTTCTTCAGGAAAAACATCAACATATTCTTTGACTATCAACATTTGTTCTATTTTCTATTCAGCCACTTTCGAATAAAAAAACATAGGCTAAATAAACTTCATATCCCTTTTTAATCAATTTTAGAGTTGACAGTGCTGAAATTACGTTTGTGATACAATTGGCCCCATCTACCCTAACACAAATAAATTCACCATTCAGACGCTTTAAACTAACTTCTTTCCTTCGGCAACTCACTATTGCATCATGCTCAAACAACCAATCCATTCCCATAATAAGATCAAAATCATCAAAATGAAACATCGAACTAGCGAAAAAAGCGTAACCCCTAACTTTTAGTGGACACAATTTACATATATAATTAACTAAAACACACTGATATAGTGGATTCGTTACTTTGACAGTATATTTAGTGAAATCAATAGGCAAATTCTTTTTGTCTATTAATGTAGTGCATATATATGAGCAAGTTGGTCCAAGATCAATCAATGCATATAAATTAATATTAAAGAGAGAAAAAGTACCTGCAATAACATCTAAGGCAATAGCTTCATCATGAGATTTGATTGCATAAGCTCTAACTGGTGTTCATGCTTTAGATCGTTCATTCATTTCGTTATTCTTCCCTCGACTAGAAGTAGTATTTCTAGCATTTCCAGATTGTTTACCTCTCTGTAAGGTTGCTTTAGGCTTGTTTATTTGATTGCCAAAATCATTTTGCCTTTTTCAACAATCACGAAGGAAATTATCAGTAGATCCACAAAGGAAACAAGCTTCCGACTTCGATCAGCACTCAACAAAATGCCTTTTGTTACAATCATCAGAAATAGGAACGATTCTCTCAACATTTCTTACACTTCCGACACTAGCTGTTGGAGAATTAATAGACTTAAAATTGTTTTGCCTTGGTTTATCTCTGCCAGTGAACTCTGAAAGGTTAGCCTATTGACTTGTCTCATTTCTAAATTTCTTCAGTGGGGACATTTGAGCAGGCTTGAACGACCCTCTGTTGTTAAAATCTTAAATTTTTAAATCTAACTGTCATTTACTTTTGCAAATTTCTTTAATTTTTTGGGCTCCTTCAAAAAGTTCTACAAATTCTCGTAACTTTAATACTGCCACGGATATACGAATACCGTCATTCAACCTATCTTCAAATCTAATACACATTTCATCTTCATTTGAACTATATTATGGGCATACTTGCTTAACTGTACAAATTCCTGTTCATACTCAGCTACAGACCGATTCCCCTATTTTAATTCAAGAAATAATTTCTTTTTCTTGTCAATAAACAACCGACTTACATACTTCTTCTTGAATCCCATCTGAAATAAATCCCAATTAATACGAAAATTTGATGTCATTGTGCTCAAAGTGTTGCACCATAAGTATGCTTTATCTTTTAGCAATGACACAACAAATCTCAAACAATCTTTAGGAATGCACATCAATTCTGCGAAGACTCTCTTCGTATTCATTAACTAGTACTTGACTTTTGCTGGATCATAATCAACATTACCTTTAAATTCTTCTGCTCCATATTTTTAAATTTTATCTACGGATACTCGAGTAATTGTCACTGGTAAAGGATTTTGAAGACCCAAGGGTGCTAGAGGAGGCACAATAGGGGGTGGAAGTAGGGAGTTGCAAGATTTGCATGCTTGAATTCATTGAACCACTGGTTCATCATTCTGAGAAACACATTTTTCATTTCATCACCAAAGGACTATGGAATCGACACTCTATTACTTGCTTCAAGATTCATAGCTTGAACATTACTTTCAGCTTCATTAGCTACAACTCAGTTCGACTCAACTGATATCTTGAATCAATAAGAAAATACAATATTAGAGTGGATCAAAAACATCACACTATCACAAGGTATATGTCGCATGTATAAACTAAACTCTACCCTGCTATGTTAGTTCTAGAATAGACTAAACCATAACTCTGATACCACTAAATGTGACACCCTTAAATGCTCTCCATCATCAAATTAGGGTTACAGAGTATTACTATGGAATCAGGAAACATTTATCAATGTAACATTGAAATAAAGAAATGACATTCCAAACATATCAATTATAAGCATTTTGTCCCTAAATCGAGCCTTTGAGGCCCTAAAAATAGCTTTCAAGCAATTCGGGACTAATTTGAAACAAAACAGAAGGTCTAAGAAAAATTTGAAAATAGGGGTGACACGGCTGTGTGAAAAGACCCTAGGCCTTGTAACATTCGAACTAGGGACACATGGTCGTGTTTTAACTCGTGTCCTCACCTATGTAACTCATTGAATTTTCCCACATGCCCGTGTGCCAAGCCATGTGCTAGACCATGTAATTCTCTAACTTGAAACACTGAGAAACTCACAAATGACACACGACCTCATCTCCAGGCCATGTGTGTCACACAACTGTCTGATAGCCCGTGTCTCTGGCGATGTGCACCAATTTTGACCCAAAAATCATGCCATTTCAAGATTAAACCATTCCTATTTCACTACTCCAACATACCTAAATGTACCAAAAGAATCAATCTATATCATCCAACTAATATGCCATTCAAAGGCACCACATTTATATACTAAACATTTATTCTCAAAAATGCTCAAAAGACTTCTTCTACATGAAATTAAGCAAATAAGTATTTCACTATGATTAAAAACACTACTTTCAACAACTAAACATCAAGGTATTCATCTATCTAATGTATAAGTATACTTGTTTCATCCATACAAAACATACCCTAAGCAAAACACACATTTCATTCATACACTACACCTATCAACATTTTAAAACTATATGTTTATCTATATATACATGCCACTACCCTAAGATATAAACTACCAACTTATATGGATAGTGTGAGCCAGTTGATTGATCCTTCCAAAATGTCAGCAATGATTATCTACAAAACAATCCACAAGAACCGGTAATCTTACATAACTTAGTAAAGACATAGTATAACAATTAATCTAAAGATAATTAGACACAGTTCACATAAAATTTGATTTAGGGTTACCAAAGAATAAAAAATGGCACGCATGTACATTCAGCGGTACCGAAGTGCAAACAGGGGCATGTATGTGCATTCAGGGGTACCAAAGCACAAACAGGGGCACATATGTGAATTCAGGGGTACTAAAGTACAAACAGCGGCACATATGTGCATTCAGGAGTACCGAAGTACAAATAGGGGCACGTATGTCCATTTAGGAGTACCAAAGTACAAACAGGGGCACATATGTGCATTCGAGGTACCGAAATACAAACAGGGGCATGTATGTGCATCTAGGGGTACCGAAGTACAAGCAGGGGCACATATGTGAATTTATGAGTACTGAAGTACAAATAGGGGTACATATGTGCATGCAGGGGCACCGAAGTACAAACAGGGGCATGTATGTACAATCAGGGGTATCAAAGTACAAATAGGGGCACATATGTGAATTCAAGAGTACCAAAGTATCAATAGGAGCACGTATGTGCATTCAGGGGTACCAAAATCCAAACAGGGCACGTATGTGCATTCAGACAATAATTATCTATAAATATATTAACTAAAGAACAATAATATAATATTACAATTCGAACTTTATTTACGTATTGAAATACTATTGACATACCTACTATTTAATTTTGACAAACACGTAGGGACTAATCCGTTATTTTTCCTTTTCCTTGGTTATTGTCTTTTTTATCCATGTTTTAATATGCAAGAGCTTTTGATGGCCAAACCTTAAGCTTTATCTATGGTGTTTTTACTCTTCAATTTTTGGTGGTTCTTCCTTTAGGAAGATGTTACTATTTTTATTTTATTTTTACTTAAGTTTTATTTAACAAATTACAATTTTATCTTTTAATTTATCATGCATTTTGATGAATTCAAAGTCAAAGCCGTCCATCTACTTTTACTATGGTCTAATTACAATATGAGTCCTCCCTCATTTAATAATTAAACTATTTGATCATCTTAATATTATAATTAACAAGTTTTGCACCATTTACAATTTAGTTCTTTTTCCTTATTTTGTTATCTAAACCATAAAATTTCTTACCAAAATTTTAATACAACTCTTATGACTCCGTAAATATTCTATAGATAATATTTATGAGTCAACACGATGGAAATTTGTGGTCCCAAAACCACTATTCTGTCACTACTGAAAAACGGGTTGTTACAGTGTGGCTGAGGGATACGCCCTTATGACTGGGTTACATGGCCATCAGGCCAGGCCATATAACTCACTGTGCTTGTGTGACAAAATCACATATTTATGAAGTAAGGGAGACACGATCGTGTGACTTAAGGACACGCTCATGTGCAATCGATAAAATCCCTAATAAAGCTCACACGATCGTGCGGCCAGCCCATGTGACAGGAAAAATTAATCCAACTTTTAAAGAAACACATGATTGTGTGCACCGCCCGTGTGCTTACCTGTGTGGCTCAAAAACCTCTCCGATCCTTACTGCAAACATGAAAATTGAACACCAAATTGACCCCGAATTACGAATGATTTAGAAACACTTAAAAGGCGATGCTCACGCACTAACGATCAACTGATGCACCTCAATTAAACGAATCTAAAACTCAATTTTACAAATAAACTTAATCTTAATGAATTTCAATTTAAGCCACATACAAGAATCAAAGAACCCATTGTAACCCTCAACAAATTAACACCTACACTTACCTAATTTGATACTACTGTTGAAATCAAAAGAAAAATTGAAGGACAAAGGAGAAAAGAGAGACTAAAAATACAATAAATCAAAATCTAAAATTTTTGGGGAATGAGTTTGACGTAAGAGAAAAAAATGTAAGAATAGTCAATTTTGGAATTTCTTATCCTTTTTCAAAATATTAAAATAAGATCAAATAATTAAAAATCACTTTTAACAAAAGACCAATCATATATATTTTTTAATAATAATAAGAAAAATTGAAGCCAAAGCCAAAAATAAATTTAATTCTCATTTAACGCACACGAGTATTCGAACCTGAGACCTAAAAGAAAACTAACCACTAAACCACTAAGCTCATCATTGTCTATAAAACACAAAAACTCACTTAAAGGTCCATCCAAACCATTGACCCTAACCAACAAACCATCATTCTTCTAACCCCACTTTCGGGGTGTTATAGAAGAGGCTTGGCCAAGTGAGCCGTTTTAGTATTTTAGGGGTTTTAGTTAAGTTTTTATTTCTTTTCAATTTAGTCCTTTTTTATACTTTTGTTACTATTTTAATTGGATTTGATTTCAAACGAAGGCTTTAATATATATTTTTTTCATTATTTCAGTGTTGATTCCAATTACAATCAAGGAGATCTTTGCAACTATTAAAGGAGATTTCTCTTCTGAGCTTAAATCAATATAAAAAATGGATTTATTTCTCTACTCCTTACTTTTATTTAATTTGTTGTTTTGCATGTTAAATATGAGTTTAGGAATCATTGTATCTAAATCCATGAGTAGCTAATTTCTCGAAGGAGATTAATGGACAGAAGTGTGAATAATTAGTGAATGAATGATGGTTGAAATCCGAGTTAGTAGGCTTAAATTATGTGCGATTAAGCCCTAAAAAGTGACGCCTCTTGGAAGTAATTTGGGATAAACGAGATCTAGAGATAAGTTTACCGAGTAAATCATAATTTATCCCAATCAAGAAAGTGAGGCCGAGAGGTAAGCGTGTATTGGTCGATTAGTTAATTAGTTAGAGGTCGAGAGGTAATAACTAGTTAATTAATAGCTAACTTGATAAAACCTGAGTTCTGAAGTTAATTAGGATCACTGAAGTAAGTTGATCACCTACCTATTTTATTAGATTATTTTCTATTTTTAAATTAGTTGATTTTAGTGTAATTAATTTTTATGTTAATTCGATTAATTGATGTTAATTTAATTTTTCGTAATATAATTTTAAATCAGTACTACTTAGACTTATTAGTGTATAAAATTAATCTAGTTTAGTTCAACCTCCCTTGGGTACGATCCTCGGAATGCTCCCCAAAATGTTTTGTTGTAACATTAATCTATATTATAATTTGACCTGTATACTTGCGGACACCTCTGCTTAATTTTATATTTTTTTGTTGCAATATTTCTAGTCTAGACATTCACACGTCTAGCTGCGGTCAGAAAACATAGAACAGAAGCTCTTATAAGCTTAACAGATAACACCTTCGTTAATGACGAAGAACTCTTCTAGTTTCCTTCAATGATAACAAAGACTAGCAAAGAATATGAAGTAGAAAATCATCTCTCCACTACCAGGTTATCCTATTTATAGCTAACTCACATCCAAAACTCACTTAGGATTAGCTCTAATCAGTAATTATTCTCACACGCTTCCACTAATTAACCACATCCTACAAGGTTCCCCAGGTGTCCTAATTACTATATGTCACCTCCACTAGGATGCTAGATGACTTAAATGTGTCTCACTAACTACTATACTTACATTAGCAGCGACACAAAAACATGAGTGGCAAAATTATTAGCGGAAAAGTCCACCTAATAAGGTTCTCACCACAATAAGGAACTCGCCATTTTGCGAAGTAAGATTCCACGGGTTCGGCTAAGTTTAGCGAATATTTTGCCATGACATTACCAACCTTAACCTGTCTAAGTCTCATAACTTAGGCATAGTCTTCCAAACAATACCTACTCACCAAATGAGGGTGTGACAAACTGTCACGGGGCTAGAAATTTAGCCTAGCAAATTGCGTGACCTTAGGAAATTTCTTGGGTTCAAATCCGCCTAAGTCAACCTTACTCTTGAAAAATGAGAATTCTAGCGATATTCTCTAAGGCATCGAAGCAAAAGAAAACACAAAAAGGAAAGAAGCCACAAATGAACAAAAAAGCCACAGAAAATTAGCGCACGCCAAGTGTTTGAGTAAATTGTCTCAAAAGGATTCTATTACTTTGAAGGCTTATAAGTGAGTGATTACAAATGAAGGGGAAGACCTCTATTTATAGTTGATCTCCCCTAAATCTAATGATAAAAATCGAATTACACTGATAGATAGGATTAGTGCCTACCTACAAGATGAGATTCCTAAGAGGGTTAAACTCTATTCATCTTTATCTCTTATGATTTAGAATAATTAACCTAGTAACTCTAGTTCTACTGGAGCGTTTCACTAGACCATCAAGATTTGAAGTAGATGAGCTTTTTTCATATGTTCTATGAATCAGGCCAGGTCGAACTAGTCTCATTTCATTAGTTGACCTCCACAGGATGTTCCGTACGCATTCATCACGACTTAGATCCACGGCCTGTGACACTATGACCTAATTAGGCTAACTAATGCGACATTTGGTTTCTCAAAAAGATCAATAAAACTATAAATAATTTATTAAAATCTTGATTCCAGGAGTCCAGTTGACAATGAAAAATCTTCCTTTGAGGTTGTTGAGACTTGGTGATTGCCTGATATGGATCGCTCTTAAATATAAAGTTTGAGAAACCCAAACCTACAACATATTTAAGAGCCACGATAATCGCGTTTTATCTCCACCATGTTTGAGCTCACCAAGCCCAACAATTTTTTGGCACAACCCTCTACCACAAATCCATCACAGTCTTTGACTATAACACAGATCCATCTAGCTCATTAAAGGCTCCATCAATATTAAATTTTACCACATCACCCTTAAAGGCCTTCCAATGCAACTATCTCAGCCGCGAGGTAATTGACTAGAATCACTACTTAAAACAATTGCCTGTTTATGTAAAAATCCAATAAAATTATGGGTAAACTACAAAAATAGTTACTTTTATTTGCCTCAGATTACATTTTAGTCACTTATGTTTGAAATGTTACGTTTTAGTCACTTATGTTATCATTT
>JABFAF010278038.1:483-10794 GCA_013677275.1 Gossypium schwendimanii | reverse complement strand
TTTGCAGGATTTGGATGTAAACAATCGAACTGTAAAGACTCATATAAGCAACGGGGTGTTTGTAGATAAGTTGTGGAAAGAACTTCGTGTAGGGGATGTTGTAAAGGTTAACAAAGGCGAATACTTTCCGAGTGATCTTCTTTTGCTGTCTTCCGGCAATGAAGATGGTGTTTGTTATGTGGAAACCATGAACCTTGATGGAGAAACGAATCTGAAGATCAAAAGATGCTTGGAAGCCAGTCTTTGTTTGAATGAGGATGAAGAATTCAGTAAATTTAAGGCCACTGTTCACTGTGAGGATCCGAATCCGAACCTTTACACCTTTGTTGGGAACATAGAGTTCGAGAAGGAATCGTATCCTTTGAGCCCTTCTCAATTGCTTTTACGAGATTCGAAACTCAGAAACACTGATTACATTTATGGAGTAGTGATCTTCAGTGGACATGATACAAAAGCAGTACGGAACTCGACAAGGTCGCCATCTAAACGTAGCCGAATAGAGAGGAAAATGGATCATATTATCTACATTCTTTTCTCAATGCTTGTTTTGGTTTCCTTGGTTTCCTCCTTTGGATCTTTATTGTACTTGAGGCAGGACATGGTTGATTGGTGGTACCTTCAATTGCCAGATGATAATAAAGTCAATGACCTTGATGATTCGAACTCTGAAAAATATGATGATCGCTTCTTCAATCCATCAAAGCCGGTACAATCAGCTGGTTTACAGTTCATACGGGCCCTTATATTGTATGGCTACTTAATCCCCATTTCTTTATATGTCTCCATTGAAGTTGTTAAAGTTTTACAAACAATGCTTATCAATAAAGACATAGAACTGTATGATGATGTAACATGTAAGTCAGTTCAAGCTCGGACTTCGAATTTAAACGAAGAACTCGGCCAGGTAGAAATGATACTCTCAGATAAAACTGGGACTCTGACATGTAATCAGATGGAGTTCAGGAAATGCTCAATTGCTGGAGTGTCATATGGGGGTGATATAACTGAGGTTGACCTTGCTGCATCAATGAGAATGAATGCTGATTTTGAACCATTCGAGTTCAGTATTGATGAGACCGATGGAGCAACCCGAAGCTTTGAACCATTTGAGTTCTCGGTATCAAGTTTTAGTGCTCAAAATTGGAATGCAAGACTTACAAAAACTGAGGGACCTGTTATCAAGGGTTTCAACTTTAGAGATGACAGGCTTACGAACAAGAATTGGATCCATGGATCCAACTTATTCGACATTACAATGTTCTTTAGAGTCATGGCTTTGTGTCATACAGGCATACCTCTCGAAGATGATAATCATAAGACGGATAAGCTAAGTTATGAAGCAGAATCACCAGAAGAAGTATCTTTCCTTATCGCCTCACAAGAGTTCGGTTTCCAATTTTGTAGAAGAACTCAATCATTGATGGTTCTTAAGGAGTTTGATCTTTCCTCTATGAAGGAAGTTGAGAGGTAACTTGTTGTTTTTCACAAAATTTACTTTGTTTCCAATAGTTTCCTTTCAATTTAATGCCTAAATATGATATATCAAGGTCATCTTCAGGGAATACAAGCTGCTAAATCTGTTGGAATTCAGCAGTTCGCGTAAGAGGATGTCGGTTATAGTCAGCAATGAAGATGGCCAAATTTTTCTACTTTGCAAAGGTGCAGACAGGTATATCTAACACCTTGGATTACTTCAAATGCCGATTGATTCAATTTCATATAACAAGAATTGAAATGTAATCCATTATTTATAACTTGGGACTAGTCCATTGAAACCACCTTATCACTTATGTCATGTGTTTCCATTGGTCTTGATTTTCAGCATAATCTTCGAAAGACTAGCCGATAATGGAAGGGCATACGAGCAAGCAACCACTATGCATCTTTCAAGTTACGCAGAAGATGGTCTTCGCACCCTAGCTTTCGCCTACAGGACAATTGAGGCAGCTGAGTACGAAAGTTGGAACACAATATTTACACAAGCCAAAGCTACCATTGGTCCTGAAAGAGAAGAACTACTAGAGCAAGCATCCGAAACGATAGAAAAGGACTTAATCTTATTAGGTGTTGTAGCTGTTGAAGACAAGTTACAAAAAGGGGTCAGTCAGTTATCTCCCTCTTTTGTCACTTTCTATGTGTTTTCTCTGGTTTTGTTCAATAGCAACGATACATATTCAGACATGTTCAAGCAAATGTCAAAAGTTTTCAGAAAAAGCAGCCCTGGATGTCCTTGCTTGTTGCATTTGCTACTTGATCTAACAAGCATATAATTCCAACATTAGTTTCCTGCAATCAACTGCTTATTCTATTTATGTACATAACAGGTTCCAGAGTGCATAGATAAACTTGCCCAAGCAGGGTTGAAAATATGGCTGCTCACTGGTGACAAGAGGGAGACTGCCATAAATATAGGGTGAGGCTTATATCACAGTTCCATATCTTTGTGTGTGTATATATATCACAGTTCCATAAATATTTGCTATTGTATTGCCCCATTTGGCAGATTTGCTTGTAGCTTACTCCGTCAAGATATGAAGCAATTCCATTTGAGTTTGAGCAGAGATGCTGAGTCTAATAACCAAGTAAAGGTAAAAGTTAACTTGAAAAGGGCATTATGTTTGTCATATGCTTGGTAATAACAGTAACTCCTTTTTCTAGCTTTTCAGGATATGAAAGAAGACATTTTGCAACAAATTGAAAGTTCATACAAAATGGTCTGTGAAGAAAGAAACAAAGAGGCTCCATTTGGTCTAGTTATAGATGGAAAAGCTCTTGAAATTGCTTTGAGAGGGGACGTAAAGGATGAGTTCTTGCAATTGGCTGTTAACTGTGCTTCTGTCATATGCTGTCGAGTGTCCCCAAAACAGAAAGCTCTGGTATGGCATTTTGTCTTTGTTTCCTGTCACTTCTTCAATGATACATGGAAGCTGAGCAAATTCAATTTTCAACATCATATGATATTGATTTGTGCGGCAATTACAGATCACTAGATTAGTAAAGCAATATACTGGCAAAACAACTCTTGCAATTGGGGATGGGGCAAATGATGTTGGTATGATTCAAGAAGCTGATATTGGAGTCGGGATCAGTGGTATGGAAGGAATGCAGGTAATTTTTCATTATTTTCATTTAGATCAATGGTGGCAAGGGATCTTTAGGCTTCTGCATTGACTCTTAGTTCTATATACTTGTCGTACATCAAGCTAAAAGTAGTTTTTTCATGGATGATCACTTGCAGGCAGTCATGGCCAGTGACTTTTCGCTACCACAATTCCGATTCTTGGAGAGATTGCTTATAGTTCATGGCCATTGGTGTTATCAGAGATTATCAAAGATGGTACATCTTTAATTTATATTTAAAAAAATTTCATGTATATACATGCATACATACATACATACATTCAAGACCTTAACTACTGGTGAAATGGTTGTAGGTTCTGTATTTTGTCTACAAGAATGTTGCTTTTGGCCTCACTCTATTCTACTATGAATTATACACAAGTTTCTCTGGAGAAGTCTTGTATGATGATTGGTATATGACAATGTTCAATGTGATGTTGACATCCTTGCCTGTCATAGCATTAGGAGTCCTCGAGCAAGATGTTTCATCAGACATATGCTTGCAGGTAATGTTTAACTAAATACGAACACATAAAGCTTCCATCTTCGAAACATTTACACAAATTTTCTCTGGTTCTTATGAAATGAAGCAGTTTCCAGCACTTTATCAACAAGGGCCAAGGAACGTACACTTCAGCTGGAGCCGCATTATCGGGTGGATATTAAATGGCGTGGTTAGTTCTCTAGTCATCTTCCTGGCAAACATTTACATACTCTCCCCAACAGCAATGCGAGAAAACGGATTCGTAGCAGATATTGATTCTCTAGGTGCTACAACATACACCTGCATAATATGGACTGTCAATTGTCAAATTGCCCTAATCACCAGCCATTTCACTTGGATCCAACATCTCTCTATATGGGGAAGCATCCTGTTATGGTACATTTTCTTGCTAGTCTATGGTGCATTGCCTCCAAATTTCTCAGGAAATGCATTCCAAGTGTTGGTCGAAGGCATCGGACCGGCACCCTTGTACTGGATGATCACGGTGCTCGTGGTCGTCGTGTCTCTCCTACCATACTTCATACACATTGTGATCCAAAGATCATATTTTCCCATGGATGATCATATCATCCAAGAAATGGAGCAGTGCTACAAGAAATATGATGTGAGAGATAATGAAATGTGGGTAAGAGAACAAAGGAACTCCCAGAGGTCTACTCGCATTGGGTTTTCAGCAAGAGTTGATGCAAAAATTTTGTCATTCAACCAACAGTTGCAACAAAAGAAATTGTCAATTTATAGAAGTGTGACAAATAGCCCCATATATAGATCAATAACTACCAGTCCCTTTTCCTAATACTCTCCTTTTTCCTCATTCTTTAATTTCATTCAGATATTGTACATTAAGAAATTGCTTATGTTATTCAAACTATTCTACTTGTACTCAATGCATCTTGAATATGTGTACAAGAGCATGGGTGAAAGTTAGAATTTTGTGTTAAAGAGTCGAAATAAAATTAAAATTTTTTGAAGAGCCAAAAGCCCAAACACACAGAATACTCTTTTTGTTAGCATCAATAATTAAAACCAAAAAAACCTTAAACCGTCGTCTTCAATTCTCGTTTAGACTCTGCAGAGGTTTTGAAGTTCTACAAAAAGCAAAAGCCATTGCCGAGCTTTTGCAAAAATACATGAAATATTTGTTAAAAAAACCGTTCCATTTATATGAGTAAGAAGAAGAAATTTTAGGAAATAATAGCATTGAAGATATCAGTTGGCTTTGTTCCCTTTCTGAATCCGAGCTTCTAAGTTATCTTTTTTTTTTCTCTGTCTAAATGAAAATCGGTAAAGAAGTTAAGCATTTAATTGAAATAAAATTTGAACCCGATTTGCAGGATTTTCTGATTAGCTTAAAGAAGCTTGCCGTGAAACGTGCTATTGCAATTGGACATGTTCAACTAGCCAATAAATTTGATTTGAAGGTGCTTCAAGCCCCTGGTATTTTTCCCATTACATTTGTTTTTACTTGTTAATTTGATAGTTTGCTTTGATGGGTTGCCCTTGCATTTTTGGTTCTTCCAATGCTGTTTTGGGAAGTTTGGATTTTGAATTAGTATGGCACCTCTGGGCTGCTTCTGTGCTTATATAATGCAAGCTTAATTGTAAAAGATTGTGGTGAGGAATATTTCACCACCTTTGCAAGTCATGCATATTGCATTGATTTCGGTGACATTACCTATAGAGTAAGAAAGATACTGAACATAGAACATCACCCTTACATTGTATTAAAACTTGACATAGGGGATTTATTGTTGAACCAACATTTGGAAATACTTTTTGGAACCCTTTGCTTTATTTGGTACATGATTTTTGAAAATACATATGCTAGGGCTTTTGGTGCGAATTGCCGAGAACATGGGAGGTTTCATTCTAGAACCTCGTATATTTTCTGTTTCTCCTTAGTTCTCTGTTTGGTTCTCACGATATTTCAGTTTCTCATGTTCTTTGTTATGACTCGGTTCAATCTAGACTTCAGTTTTTGCTTGTTATTCCCTTATATGTATAGTTGATCTTGGTTGTTAAATTCTATATATATATTTAGGATAACCATTGTCTTGTGACCTTTTAATACGCTTTATTTTGATGGAATGTCTCAAAGAAAAGGTTAAGGACCTGTCACTTATTCCTAGCTTGGTAAATTCTGCTTCGTTTCTTGATTATCTGATTTATTAAAATGTAAGCTCGAGCCTGTGATGAGCATTGAAGAGCTAAAGAATCACATTGCATTTAAAGCAAGAAAGGAATTTTACGACAGGTATGTTTGAAACTATCAATTTGAATTTATATATAGATTTCCTAGTTAAGAATGCATCCATGATTCTCGTACCAACAATCATCATTGTGTTCACTTTGGTAGGTTAGTATTTGCCTTCAACAACCAGAAAAAGAAAAAAAATAATAAAACAATTTGTGGAAAGCTATTCTAGACTAGGAATTAGATTCTTATTTTAGCTCACTCCTCCTGGGACCTGGTTGTTTTCAATACCGAAAATTTTCAGTATCATGAATATAGGAATCAGTCTCACATTTCCTTCATTTAGAAATCTAGTGGGATGAAGTCTTATGGTCAGTTTTTATTTCATTGAATTTCAATCTTGTTAATGCTGAAGAAACAATACATGTCATTACTGATGAGATTAATCATTAATAGATGACCATAATTCCTTGTTGGTTGCTGCTGTCAGTGTGTGAAACAAGAACAATATTGAAACAGTAGCATGTAAATGTCACCATCTTCATTCATAGACTATTGTAGTTCTATCCCATTTGGAAAAAAAACTTCAATATGATGTGAAGTGTTTATAGAACTAAATCTTCGAGTTGAAATGATCGTAGCTCGACCTTTTATCGTTTTACGATTTTTCCTTTTTTTTTGTTTCTGCAAAAACAAATCATGTTGGTAAAGTTATTTTTAATAGTAAAAAAGGATTGGTTTTGGGAGAATCCACTTCCTATGGTATTATGTTAGATCATGAAAATTGTACAGCAATGTTAGTACATATACAATGAAATCCAAAAATGTGGGGGTGAATATGATCATGGGATTCCTTTTGCATCAGTCAGAGCAAGGCAAGAAAGATTGAAGAGGCCCTTCATGTTCTTAGTCTTTTTTACAATAAAGGATCTTCTAAGAGATATTGCTTAATCAAAACTCCTAATAAAGTATACACCTTTGATGGAATTGTGGCCCTTGACCATTTCGTACGTACCACTATTTTTTAAAAAATTATTTTTAAATCCAATTTGTCTTGTAACCCACAGAATAAAGTTAAAAAGGATGACGCACTAAACGGTGCTGGAAAACTCTCATGAACGTGGATGTTTTTTTGAGGTTAAATTATGTTATTAGTAAATTGTGAATTTAATTCTGAATTTTAATTTGAACTTTTTTTAATTCATGTGTATTTTGAATTTTAAAATCTCAGTTTTGGCTAAACGGTTGTTGTTAAATTCATTAGGTTATGTTATTTTTAACGTTTTATGCGACAAACATAGTATGACGTGTAATGCTATGTCAGCTTGTTATTTTTACATATTACTTACAAGAAAGTTTATAGACTTAATGGCTGTGATTTGTGTCAAGATTGAACATTCTAAATTTGAAAAGTATAGGGATTAAAAAAGATCAAATTGAAAAACTTTGACTAAATCTACAATTTTACCCATAGTATAAAACTAATAGCAGAGTTTAGCCAACACATTTAAAAAATATATATAAAGACAAAATTTGACAAAATCAAAAAGTACAAAGGATTAAAATTGATCAAAATAAAACATAGAAACTCTTAATCAGTGGTCGAGCGTTCGATCCTCGCCTTGGATATAGAGCAACTTTAAAACTCGTGGTTAGCATTTATAATGGGTTTACAGAATACGAATAATTTGTTACTAATCTCGCCCGGTAAATACCTTTAGAAATAAAAGAAAAACATAAAAACTAACTTAAACATAATTTTTTAAACCAATAGATGAATTTTAGTCCATAATTATGGACTAATAGTTTTTCAAAAATATCATTCAATAAAATTACCATTGGATATTAATATCCGCAACATTTTTAGTATTTTCAGACTGCCACATTTTTTGAAAGAAGAGGAAAAAGAAGGAAAATTCAAGTCTTCACATCCTTCCATGCTTTGCTTTGGATTGAAATGTCAAAAGAGAAAAAAGAGCATAATAATAATAATAATATTAACATTAAAGTTATAGTTGAGAGAGACTAATTAGTCTAATTAGGGCTGTGAAGAAATGATTAAATATAGTTCCCCTTTGTCCCCTCACCTCTCCAAAAGAAAAGAAGAGAAGAGAAAAAACAGACCTACTCTACATCATAAATTTATCCCATTTCTTTGCTCATACATACCTTTGAAACTCTCTAATACGAAACAAAAGACAAGACAAAATGATCATGTAACAACAAAACCCAAAACACACTTTCAAGACAAGATAGACACATGATGATGATGAGATTTGACATATTGGGTCATATAATTATATTATAAATACTGTACTCCATATATTACGTGGTCGACAATGAGCTACAAAAAGTAGTCATACACAAAGCATGCAAAGGAATCTTATCGTATCATAATTTGGGTTTAAGATTACAAACATATATTGTCGGTTAAAAACATTGATTATTGGATTAATTAAATGGACCTCAAAAGATTTTGCTTCAGCCTCAAGCAACTCTTAATAAAAATTATTCCCCATCCAGTACGAGATCATCAAACAGTACATTGGAATTGGGATATGGATCTAATTAAATAAAACGAAGAAACTTTCAACTTTGATGAGAAATCTTTATTATTATACCCAATGCATGAGCTTATTATGACTTTTGGTTTAAGTTGTTACATATATATATATCCTTTCAAAGGTCAATGTCACCAAAAATTACTAGTATTTAATTTGTTCACGTAAAGGGTCTAGGCAGGATCTTACCATTGTAATCAGAAAATCTTTGCTGACATTATTTCAGTATAATACTAGTATTTTCTTCATTGTTACTTCTTTTATTAGGATTCTATAAATTTATTGTATTTAATAATGATATTTTCACAAGCAAAATGCATTGAAAAATAAATATAATTCTACCTCTATAAATTCTTTTTCGAGTTGTATATATATATGGTGGTTTAATGATTTATGTATTATTAATATATTAAATATAAATTAATTTTGTTATGTCCAACAAATTAAACAAAAATAATTTATTCAACCAAAATAAAATCAATAATTGAAGTGGAAAGGTGTTGGCCCTCACTTTTTTTTATAAAAAATATTATAAGTAAATATTTGAATAACTATAGAATCAAAACATTACAATACATAGATAGATGATAGTACATGGACATGATGGGATGGGATTAGAGAGCCGCACATACATATGATGGGATTTAAATCTGAGTAATTAAGATCCGGGGCCTCAGCTTTCGCTAACAATAATAAAGCTTAATTGCAAATAAAATCTCGCTTTTGCATTATATGATAATAATTTTTTATTAGTACTTGATACATTTTTAATGTAAATTCATCAAATGTACTTCAGATACTATATTGATCCTATGTGAATATTCCTTGCATATTCTCTTCACTAATTGACTAAACTTGTATTGTTATTACTTGAAATGCATTTGCTTGCTTTGAATATATGCATAATTTGAAGTTTGAAAATGGTGGATGTTAGGTATTCTATTATATCATTCAAAGCTACATTTAAAAAGAAAGGTTTAATGAAAATGAATGAGTTGAATGAACAGTTAGATTTCTCATGGATTTGATAGATGTAACATCAAATCTATTCATAATTTGATTTTTTTTGTTCCTTTTTGTTAGCTAATACTCAATGTTTAAACTTATACTTTGAATCTATGATTTTGGCCTCACAAAATTTTTATTGCATCAAATCACCCCATCCACAGAGTGGCATATGTGAATTCAAGATATGAAAAGAGAATAAATTTCTATAAAATGGGGAAATAGGTGGCTGCAAATATCAAATAGTATGTGAATTCAAGATATGAAAAGAGAATAAATTTCTATAAAAGGGAGAAATAGGGTGGCTGCAAATATCAAATAGAGGAGTTTCATGGATTTACTTGAATTGACAATATTGGCAGAAAGTTGAGGTGAGAAAATTTGATAATTGATTGCTTTATCAAACTTTTGTCCCCCAATTTCTCAATCCCAAATTCTTCAAAAATGGCCACAATTTGACTATTGTTACTCAAGTTTTAATTTGGTCAATATGTGTGATCTTACAAAAGAAAGAGAATCCTATACAAAATTCAAATGAAAAAATGAAAAACTGTTGGGATCGATCCGATTAAGCAACAAGTAAAAAAAATAGCAGAATAAATTGAGAAATTGAACACACAAATTTAACGTGAAAAACCCCCTCTAAAGAGGATAAAAAAACACGGGCAAAGATGATTTTATTATAATGGTAAAAGAACGAATAGTACAAAAGATGGAGATAAAAACTAAACCCTAAAAACCTGAAACAAAGAACCCTCAAAACGTAAACACAAAATTCTCTAAATGTGTTATGAGTTCTAATCTCTAATTAGTGTATTTTCTAAGTATGTAAAAGAGCCAATTTATAAGCTAAATTCATAGGTCAAATAATAATAAAATAATCTAGACTAATCAGAGTTTGATTGAAACAAATAAACAGAGTTTAA
>JABFAF010278019.1:0-16772 GCA_013677275.1 Gossypium schwendimanii | reverse complement strand
AATTTAATTATTTTATAATAATTATATATTTTTTGACAAGAATTTTACCGAAACTGCATGAATTTGAGTAAGAAGGAGCATGAAAAAGTGTGTATATTTTCATGTTTCCAGCCACTGCGGGTCTCATTTTTCCTCCCCCTTTACGCCAAAACCCCATAGACCTAGGCCATCAAACCACCACTCCACCATAGCCGGACCACTGCCAAGCTGTTGCCATTACCGTTGTCAGACTGCCATCGCCGTTGATGACCAAAAATTCTTCCTCTCTTTTCCTCTCTCACTTGTTGATTCTTTAATTGATTAAACTTACATATTCCCTTCATTCTATCAATCTTCTTAGAGAACTTAATTCATCGACTTCATTCCTTTCTTGATTCATCCACCATTTCGTATTGAATCAAGAGTAAGTGTGGTTATTTGGATCGCAAAATCCTTCTCTTAGTGGTTACATATCATGACCGAATGGTATTGTGGCCATAGGTACAATGTTACATTTTATTATCATTTATTTATTATCGTACTAATACTACTCCTTACCATCTTGAAGGACCAAACGATAAATGTAGGGGAGACCCTAGTTTTGCATTGGGAATCATCTTTTTGAGAGTCTAAAACCGTGGGGTAAGTGTTGGTGAGGACTTTGGTAACCGATCTATTAGTGATGAATATTTTTCAAATGGATTGTAACTAATAAACATTATTCATGTGTTAGGTTCATCTTTCGAGTTAGATCAAATTGAGATCATTATCAAAGACTGTGGCAAATCGGATTACGATATAAGGTGTGGGATTGTTACCATCTGTTTATGTGATATAGTTATTTTTATTACGTTAATAATTTAATTATATTAAAACAAAAGTACACAAATATTCATAAAGAGTTGAAAAACTTAACAAGATGAACACCAAGTAAGTGACTCTAACCGAGTGACTCTAGGAAACACGTGATAATTGATGTGACAATGATGTATGTGTAAATCTCATCCTCATGATATGTGGTGTATGAATTATGTGATATATGTGATGATTTAAGCATGTGAGACTTAGATATGTGTATGTGAAAATTGAGATCCATAATCTAATGTGAAAAGCATGTTTAACATGTTAAAGTGATTACAAGTGATCAATAAGTGATACATGATTATAAGAGCATGTTTACATGCCTAAGTGTAAAAGTGAAGCTGCCATATCAAATGCATGGGGGTGGTGCTTTGTGAAAGGTGGAAGTTATGTTGCAGTTTATCTGCGATTATGTGATCGTTATCAGCAAATATGTAGTGGTTTGTCCATAATGTGTTATGTGGCCCTTTTTGGCATTTATGTGGTGGCTTGTCTACAAATGGTGTGTTATTGGATGACATAACCATGCCCTAGAGCTCAACAAGCTTCTATTCTGACCCCATCGAGCTCCCTAACGGACCCATGACTCGAGCTCGAGCTAAGCGCCTTCAAGAAATTGTTTCAGCATTATTCACTCAACTTTATAATGAAAACTAGCCCAATGTTGATGGAGAAGCTAGGACCAGCCCCTTAAAGACTCCTTGCACCTTAGTGAAAGCTATCTTTAACTTATCGTCAGCTCTCTAAGCTCCATTCAGCTCCAATCAGCTCACCTGAGCTCATTTCAGCTCGTTTGAGCTTAATTTAGTTTCTTTCCAGGTCATTCCTTTAACCACATAATAATCTAAGTATTAGTTTTATTTAATTTGTTATAGCTCATGACCGAATATTTTAGCTCAATTTAGCTCATTAAGTGTTTCACATCTTTTTGAGCTAGTTGAAATTAATATATTATTTATGAAAAATTTTATTTGTGTATCAATTAATATGTCTTGATGATTAACTAGTCTAGTTCAGCCGAATATATCTTGGAGATTAATGTGTTCATGGTTTTATAGATACAGCTAAATGTATGAGGTTCATTAAAAGTAAGGTGCATGCACAGCTAGATTCAAACAATGGAGGATTCATGCATGACTACCTTCAATGCATGGTGTGATGGTCATTGAACTTCCAAGCATCTGTTCATTCTAGGAGCAGCTACTTAAATTAATTTCTAAATTACATTCCTGAAAGAAGCCTAAAGGACGATGTATGAACAAATAGTTACAACGAATGTGAGAATGCATGCATGTCTAGCTACATGAATTGATTGCTGATTATTAGGATTCCCTATGTGACTATTCGACCAAGAAGCACCTATTGGAAGATTCATCCATACCAATGTCGAACCTAGTCATGTTCGTTCAGCTCCTTACTTCCAAATGCATCCAGCTAAATTTTTCTAGACTTAGTTATATAGACTTAGTTATAGACTTAGCTATATTAATGAATATAGACTTAGTTATATTAATGAATTTTTCTAGATTTTTACAAACACATTCATAGTCGAAATACTTAGTCTCTAAGTTTGATCATTCTGTCCATTTGGCTATACTTTGTAAGCTATAAATAGTTTGCTCATTTCATGTAAAAGGAACTTTTTGCCAAATTATTGAATGAACATTTGTTCTTGAGGTTTCTTCCTCTATTTCATTTGAGTCCCGAATTGACTTATCTACCTTGCTAGTGGCGTCAACCTGAACTCTTTGAACTTATCACCAACCTTGGTGTGGCGTTCATCCATCAAATTATACCTTTTGTTCCTACCTCTTTATAGGTAATGGGTCAAGGTCCATCCTCCTCCATCCATTTGACCACCTTGAGCGATATAAGTCCTGGGGCAATACTCTTTATCGTATTGAATCGTTCTTGAAGCTTGAGTACATTTTTCCATTCTGTCCTATCAATTAAATATTTATTTTATTTCTTTGTTAAACCAAGCCTATCAAATATCAAATCTAGCCTATCATTTGAACTCCTTTGCCAACTTCCGCTTATAAGTTAACCAAAATCCATCTTTTCAAAAAACGAAGGACTCTTCACGTCGACGATCGGGCAACTAAGGTGACTTGACTCAACATTACCGAGCCGGTTCACATCATTGGATGGACGAGTTTTGGGGAACTCAATATATAGTGTGTAGCGGTGATGGGTAGGAAATTTTATAAATTGTGCATCATTTTTAAAGTATGCATCGACATGTTCATGCATACTATTAATATTAGAACTTGTGATTATTATGATGATTGATATGATGAGATTGATATTTTGATATGTATGTGATTATATTTGTGTTGATCTCACACTGGGCTTTTAAAGCTTACCATTTTTTAATTCAAACTTTTAAGATAATAATCGAGGTTAGGATGGGCTCAACTTACGGAGTTTCTCTCGGCCATTTTTAGAAAAGTATATTACTTTAGTACTAGATATTTTAGGGATGTGTTTTTATTATTGTGGACTTTTGCTTGGAATTTTCTTTTGGACTTTGGATTATTTTGATTTTTGATTTTTGTGCATGATTTAGGTTTTTAAATTATCATTTAAAAGATTGTGAAATTGACAATTTATGATAGATTTTTTATAACTAACTCAAACAAGGCCCAATAAGGGTGTTTTCAAAATTCAATACTTTGTTTTCAAAACTCAACACTATCTGCTCACAAAATTGATATTTTATGAGATATATATTAAATCTACATTTTAAAAATGACAAATGAGTTTTAGATATGCAAATTACCTGCTGTGATGTTTTAAATGAAGTACGACACTTTCTGAAAAAAATATCAAAACTTGAGTTTTCTAAATATAAATAATTTCAAACTAAATTTGGTTTTCTCAACAAGGACATTTTTAGCAATGACGTTTTTTAAGAGAAAATAGCTAAATGATTTTATGTGCCATCAATATGGCCAATGTCATCTTCGAGATTTGACCATAATGTCTAGTTCGGATTTAAGGGTTACATTTAGTGGTGTTAGGGCTCGGTTCAAAAACTTGGACTGTGGTTTAATTTTTCAAAAATGCATGCATATTTGTGAAAAAGGGCATTTTGGGAAACATCCAAGCCTTAGTTAAAACTCATTTTAAATAAATTTTTGATTATATTTTAAAAATCCAAGACTCCAAAGCTTGCCTAGATAAGTACTTCTGACTTACTAAATTTTTAGTGTGAAAGTCTAGATTCTGAAAACTATAGATATTGACACTATAATGACGAAACTTTTAGAAAAAAACTTTGAATTGATAATAAAAGCTCATTTCTAATTGTTAGATAAAACCTTCATAAAACTTAAGAATTCAATAAAAAGATGAGTACACAAGGCGTTCGTACTAGGGCTATGAGAGCTTGTGGAGATTAGGGTCTGGGAACCCAAATTGATTCTTTTGCGTCATGATAGTGCACACTTAAGCCCGCGACTGAACCTAAGCTAGTGGTTGAGCAAGTTGAAAATACTCATATCATTGAGGAGGATCATTAGGAGCCTGCTGGCGATGTTGTGTAGCAGGCCATGCTTAAGGCGTTTCAGTGTGTTGCCGGGGCCTAAAGTGGATTAGGAAATAGTTGGACGTTTTATATTTGAACTATAAATTAACATAAATCTTTAGACTCAGGAAAGCAATATGAAAATCGAGGTATGCAAAAGTGTGGCATGTGATTTTCGAGGAGCGCAATGTCGAGTCACCCAAAATTAGTCACTCACTTTTTAAGGAACTGTGTCTGACCTTGTGACAAATTACGTCCTTAATACATCTACTACTAAAGAAGGAAATCATGAAACTAGGGATGATACAATATCCCAAACAATGTAGGGAGTTTTAGAAAAAGGGTTTTGAGACTACGATTGAGAAGAACAAAATATTAGAAGGGAGTAAGTGGTTGGAACGTGAGAGAAAAGAAAAGAACAAAGTATAGAATAAGAGGAAGTCTAGTTCTACTGGCCCAAATTTAAGACCTTTAAAGTAGGCCAGGGAGGACAGATCGTCATATAATGTTCTAAAAGCTAGTATTAGAGGTTTTGTTGGATCAACAATAAATTTTTATAGGTAAGTATTGTAATAAGTGTCATTTGAGTGAGTTTTGGAAAAGTAAAGAATATTCCTGAGAAGTGGCACACCATGTTAAGATCGTTCACATCATTTTCTAAGTTAATTGCAAGCTTCAACTCAAAAATAGAATTAGAGATTGGTTTATGCTACTAGGCGTCGAGAGGATCGAGACAATCCGTGTAAGTAAATAGGAAATCCATTGGAGATTTATGGTGAAGTATTGGAACTACATTGGAATCAGAGTTGCACAACAAAAGCATGGTGGTTGGTTTAGAAAGAAAATTTATGAAATTTTTGGATAAGTGAATTGGCATGACAATAGGAATTTTGAGGACGAAATTATTTTTAAGGAGGGGAGAGTTGTCACTCACAAATCGAGTTAGTGGAATTTTGGTTAATGAACCGAGAGTGGTTAGGATTGAATTTTTATTTAGATAATTTTTTTCTCACTTGATAATAAATAAATATCAATTATAGTGATTGGGTAGTGGTGGAGCTATCATTGATGATCTGAGTTCAAAACCATTCACTTTCATTAATTTCTATTTAGTGCAAATTTGTTTCAAACCCTTACAAAATGTCATCCCATATTTTTATTTTTAGTTACACAAGTTCTAGAACAAGGAAGTGAGTAGTGCAGTGGATTATTAACTCATTAGCTATCCTAGTGGTCCATGGTTCAAGTCCTAATGTTCACACTCTTCTATTTAAATTTTTTACAATTTTTCCATGTGATTTAAGTCCTTGCCCTCCACCCCTTTTTCACCATAAATAGGAGGATTCCTTTCCTCCAATAGAGATTAAACTTACCTTAAGTTGAGGGTGCATGATCCCCCTTTTAACTCTATGTCTCCTTCCCTTGCCAAAACTTCTCATCCTTGCCATGCAAAAGGTTCATTGAACCTAGACCTAGTTGACCAACCTATTCCTACTCTCCCAACCTCATTTTTCCATCCCTACCTCCCTCTTACATCGATTTTCTCTCTTTTTCATTTTTGTTCTCATCTATTTTCTCTTTATTTTGCAAAATAACCACCACACTTTCTTTTAATATTTGCTCCTTTCCTCCACCGTGACCAAACCCTTCACCACCATTCACCACACCTTGTGGCTACCGCTATAACACTGTATACTAGGCCTGGTCCCCGAGTCCAAATAATAGGACAATACACCACCGTCACATAGCATTTACTTAGCAAATAGTTTCAAGTGTAACCAATCGTCATCTTTATTTAATCCTATGTATGAATTATAGTCGTACAACAACCTCTTACCACTAAAACATGCCATACATACACTAAGGGTATTAAGAACAACAATCAAGCCTACAAATGGATCAAATCACAAAATTTCCAAAACTGTTATTTATGTAGCGATATTGTCTCAGGGGTATCGATATTTCCTTTAAGTGGTATCGATACCACATGGAAAATCAATACCAAACTTGCACTCTACTTCTCACAAGAATTTCAAAATGTTGAAAAATATTCGTACCTTTTGCAAGGTATCGATAAATTTACCCCAAGTATCGATACTTGGGCAGGGTATCGATACTAAATCTATATTTTGTTTCCCTGCACTTTTGAAAATATAGAGGTACCATTTTTAAAAACAAAATATCGATACCTCTGCTCCAAACTATAAAATCTCAGCATACATCAACATTAAAACCATTCAAAATTAATCCTAAAAAACATGTTTCATTCACCTAGTTGAGAAACATCAAAATATCTGAAATAGTAGTCCCAATATTCAAGTCCATCTACTTCCAAACATAAATAGCATGCAAACAACCCAAAAATTGACTTAGCAAAACCGATATAAAATCTACCACATTGGCCCATTACATTGCCTTTATTCCCCAAACATAAATATGCATATAACACCTACTAATGGAAGCTAAATAATTGGCTTAGATAACCGCTCGAGACCATACCGCTGACACCGACACTATGTATCTGCAATAGTTAAGAAGGAGTGGGTGAGCTTAACAAGTTTAGTGAATGCCCAGAACATCCACTACATAAACAAGTCATCATGCATCACTGAGACAAATATACATTGTATTTATATAATTTTTTACTCTTATGACATATTTTACTCATTAATCATCTTTCTTAAATTCATTCACACATTAGTCACATGAATTTTTAAGCATATATTTCAACATATATCAATAACATTTTATCAAATTCAATCACTTCATATGATAATTTGCCTCTTGAGATTATGAAACATAAAGTGGACTCTAATACCACACATCGGATACGTGGATCTCCATCACACCATAATGACTCAAGGAGTCGAAAATGTCCCATAAGTGAAGTGTATAGCTAACACTCTCAAGCACACCACACATACATATCTAACGAATAGAGCTTAGCTCACATTCCCTTATCTCTCTAAAACTATCCATGGGACTCAGCACCCCATATATCACAACATAAAGGTGAGTACTCACAATCTTATGTCATGCCATCTATATCCAATAGTCTCATAAGGTCACAAGGCCAAAATATCCGCATTATTATCACATATTTACTTGCCGATTTTCCACACATATTCAATGCATATTGACATTAGTAGCACAATTTAATCTCTATCATATGCCATGAATAACATACCCTTATATTCACTTTCACAACAACCATCATAAGCTTATAGCATATATCATAACATCTCATATATGTTCATGATTTCATAATTTCACAAATTCACAAGAAAACATATTTCACAGCTAATCATAGGTGTGATAACACTTACACTCGAAATCTAGAGTAGGGGTTTAGGCTATCTCTAAATTCCCAATTACACAATGAATTATCTACGAGTAACGATCCCAAAACTCTCACCAAATCTCAATGTTCGTCAAAAATCAAGAGCTTGAACTAGCTCTTTCCCTAACTCGTAGAAGACTATAATGAATCCAAGGCTTCACATAATACACACAATCAAATGACAACCAATGACCCACTTAAACTATCCAAACAGAAGCCTAAGCTACGTTCTCATGTAACTAAACCCTTTAGCATCACAGAATTAAAACACAAATATCTCAATCTATAGTTAATCTTTTTGCATGAAACAAGTTTCATTCATCCCAATATTCATCTACAAATAAACCCCAACCTTTAAACCATACAAAACTACACGTTTCATGGTATCAATATTTTTCGACAAGTTTTGGCCATAATAACAAAGATTCATTTTCAAGTCTAGATAACATTAAAAACTAATGGGAAAGTGAATGTTACCTTTGATGGAAGATTAAACAATTTTTTACACAAGTTCAGAAAACACACGATTGAAGTTGATGATGAACTCTATGGAGGTTTTGAGTGTTTTTCTTGGAGATTTATGAAGGTAATTGACTTAGGAATGATAGGAAATCAAAGTATTATGCTTTGGGAATAAAGAGTCAATTGAAAGATCAAGGGAATTGCAAGGGACGACAATAGCAAACTTTGAAGAGCAACTATCGTGAAATATAACTAGGAATGGGAGTTTATTAGGTCTAATCTTAAAACTAGTAAAACTACAAGATAAATGCTCACTATTTTGACTCTATTACAAGTCAATCATTTTTCTAAAAATAAGGTATTTAAAACTCATTTTTAGAAATTTTCTCAAATCCCTAATAGCCTTTGTCAAAAACATTATCGAATACCAACCTTACGAAATTCTAAGCACATATAGGCTAAAATTCCTAAAATACCCTCAAAACTTCTACGCCCTATTTTAGGGTGTTACAATTCTCCCCCTCTAAAATGAATTTCATTCTTGAAATTTACCTAAGCTAAACAAGTAAGGATATTAACGTCTCATCGCTTATTTGGTTTCCCAAGTAACCTCTTCCATTTTTTGGTTGCGCCACAAAACCTTAACCAACGTAACCTTCTCTTCACAAACTAGAATCTTTATCAGTTCTTCTTTGTAAGTGAGATCAGGTCGAACCTCAATCTGCTCTACGAGCACAATATGTGATGGATTTGAATGATACTTTTGTAGAATAGACACATGGAAAACATCATGAACTCACTCAAGTTCAGTGTCAACTTGAGTTGATAAGTTACTGGCCCAATCCTATCAACAACTTCATAAGGCCTCATATATCTTGGACTAAATTTAGCCTTTCTTCCAAATCTTAAAACCTTTTTCCATGGAGAAACCTTCAAGAACACCTTATTGCCAACTTCGAACTCGATGTCTCAACATTTCAAATCTGCATAAGATTTCTACCTATCTATTGTAGCTTTCAACCTCTCACATATCAACTTAACTTTATCTTCGGTCTCTTGAACTAATTCTAATCCAACAACCATCTTATCATCTAAATCCATCCAACACAAAGGAGTCCTACATTTCCTACCATATAATGCCTCAAACGGTGCCATGTGAATACTCGCTTGGAAACTATTATTGTAAGCAAACTCTACTAAAGGTAGATATCGCTCCCAACTACTACAGAACTCAATCACACAACTTTGCAACATATCTTTTAACACTTGAATTACCCTCTCAGATTGACCATCAGTTTGGGGACAATTAGTTATACTGAAAGTAAGCTTCGACCCCAAAGCCTCTTGCAAACTTTTCCAAAACCTCAAAGTAAACTGTGGATCTCTATCAGAAGTAATCGAAACTGGAACCCCATGAAGATAAAAAATCTTAGCAATATACAACTCTCCCAACTTCTACAATGAATAATTAGTATGCACTGCTAAGAAATGCACACTTTTTAAAAAAGGATCAACTATAACCCAAACTGAATCCTTTTTCGATGGAGTGAAAGGCAAACTCAATACAAAATCCATAGTAATCCTTTCCCATTTCCATTTAGGGATCACAATCAATCACAAGAAACCCTTTCTCGCTTCAACCCAGACAACCAATAAATCTCATGCAGTTCATTATACATTTACCATTATCGGGATGCATAGCATAAGGGATACTATGCGCCTCGGTAAGAATCGCTAGCCTCAGATCCACATCTTGCAACACACACTATCTACCTCAAAAATTCAAGACACCTTTTGCATCAATATACCTTCCTCAACTTGACGAATCATTTTCAACAAATCTCTATCTAACAGCTGTTTTTCCCTAATCTGTTGAGACAAAGTCAATCTCACTTGATGTTCAACCAACAAACCAGCATCATTAAGCAATTTCAAGCGCGGTTGAATGAACCCTCTATCCAACAACTCTTCAAATTGAATCTTTAACTCCTTAAGCTCTTTTGGTGCCATCCGATAAGGTGCAATGGACACCGGTGCAGTACAAGGATAGAGCTCAATTCCAAACTCCACTTCTCATTTTGGCGGTAAGCCAGGCAACTCTTTTGGAAATACATCAAGAAAATATTTAACAGTTTAGATATCCTGAACTCTCAACTTTTTACTAACCGAATTCATCACTATTGGATCACCGGGATATCCCATGGTGTAGTGGAAAATTTATTTTGGGGATCCAAAAAAGGAATCCATCCACGAGGAACTCTAAAAAATAGGAAGGAATAATTGTTGTTTTAATCCCCTTCACACATTGGCCATCCAAAGTCGTAACAAAACCGTCCCGGACTCTACGTAGTCCACCCTGTTGCGAACGAACAAACAAAAACTCTCACTAAATGCTTCAAAGAGTTTTTCTGAAAAGAAATGTGGCTGCTAGGCCTAAGTTCTTTTTCTTTTGTGGTTAATGTTGGTTAACACTTTTCTGCACCCTAGGGTTTTATTTTATGATTCCTTTCCTTTTATTTAATGTCCCCTAAAAAAACAGAATCCCCTTTTTGTTGTCAAAATATATATAAAAATATCACAATAAAATATCATTTCCAAAAGGATATTAATTTCCATATATGTTTTATGTTTGACCAAAATTAATTATTATAATACTTTATTTTAATAATTCTGGTAAACATATCATAATTAATATTTTATATGAATCAAATTCATACATTTATTTTAATTATGTTTTCTGTTTAGATTATGTTCGTTTCAACCATACGGTGTGACCCTATAGGCTTTTGTAACATTGGTAGTAATACTAAAACACTTCTAACATTACAAGGAATCAGTGGCATCTAGCAATGCATCATCGCTACACAAGGTACAAGACGTCATGGTTGAACATAACCTTTATGTGATAAAATTTCATGTGTTATATCTTTTTGTCCTTTATATCTCGATTGGAATAGTTACACTTGAAAAGTCTGATCTCATGTTTCTTGATACCTGAAGTAGAATACAATAAACAAATAAGTGTAATATCTCATATTATATTTAAGGATGGCCATGCATTTCTAGTCTCACTTCATCAAGCGGCCTAAGATATTGCTCCCATTATGTAGGAGGGAAAAATCCTATCTTGATCAATCATATTCCACAACAAAGATTGTGGCATACCCAACATTAGTTTTTATAGTACAACCTGTTACAGTAGACGTTTGACTGTATCAAAATAAACTCTTACTATGTTGGGACAATGATGATCTCAAGTCTAAGGATCGTATACATAGTTATCACTATGATTACTGTTGCGACTATTACATAATAATCCAAGAAACATACTCATAGTGAGTCAGTCCAATATGTCGTTCTCTAACATATACTCATGTATTGATTTTAACATCCCCATGTCAATGACAACACTTTGTCATCAGTCAATTGCATGTTCGTCTTAATGCATTATTGTTGCCCAAGCCCATAATAATACTCGACAAAAGACCGTTTAAGAATAATCATATTACTCTCAGGACATTATTATAAAACAGTTTATTTATACACACAGAAAAGAAACTAAAATAATAATGGCAATGCATTATATTAATAATCGAGATAAAATAAGTATGTTATTACAATCATCTCATGATTGGTCTTTGGGCATACTCTAGTGATCTCCCACTATCACTAAGACCAATTACTCATATATCTAATACCAAGTGACCTAGTATGACGATCATGCTTCTGCTGTGTCAGTGGCTTCTTCAGTGGATCAACAATGTTATCATCTGTTGGTATTCTGTAAATTTGCATATCTCTTCGATCAATGGTTTCTTGAATGAGATGAAAGCACCTAAGTATATGTTTGGATCGCTGATGAGATCTGGGTTCCTTTGCCTGTGCAATGACTCCATTATTGTCACAATAAAGTTCTATAGCATCTGATATGCTAGGCACAACCCCTAGTTCAAATATGAACTTCTTGATCCAAACAGCCTCTTTTGCAACTTCACTAGCTACGATATACTTGGCCTTTGTTGTAGAATCAACAAATACACCTTGCTTTGAACTTTTCCAGCTCATACTGTCACCATTAAGGTAAAACACAAAACTTAATTGCTATTGTGAATCATCCTTGTCGACTTGAAAGCTAGCATTAGTTAAAGTAACGAAGTACTAAAATCCACCTCTGGCCTATGTGTTCGTTGGTCCACATACATCAGTATGTGTTAGGCCCAATAAGTCATTAGCTAGCTCACTTTTACTAATAAAAGGAGCTTTAATAATTTTTCCTAATAAGCAAGATTCACACATTTCAATTTGTTCGAAAACAAATGAATCCAAGAAACCATCTTTATGGAGTTTGGATATGTGTTTCTCACTTATGTGCCCAAACGAAAATACCAAAGGTAAGTTTGATTTGAGTAATTTATTTTAGATCTTTTAATATTTATGTTGTAAATGGGATTAACTTGATCTAAAATAGAGAGGCCATTTACCAATTGTGCCGAACTATAGAAAACATTATTGTGATAAATGGAACAATAATTATGCTTAATTATTATCTCAAAACCAATTTTGACTAAACGATAAATTGAAATAATGTTCTTAGTCAAACTGGGCACAAAATAACAATCCTTTAAACATAAAACAAGTCTAATAGGGAAAGACAAAGTATATGGTCCTACAGCTAATGCAGCAACTCTTGCTCCATTTCCAACTTGTAGGTCCACATCTCCTCTAGCCAGAGTCTTAATCTTTTGTAGTCTCTATATAGAAATACAAATATGAGAACCACAACCACTATCTAATACCAAATAAGTAGTAGTTGATAAACTAATATCAATAACATAAATACTTGAAGCAGACACTTCGCTTGTTTCGGCCTTCTTGACTTCCTCAAGATAGATAGGGCAATTTGTTTTCCAAGGTCCAATCATAGCAAAATGGATTTAGTTTCCTTCCTTAGCCACCCTCCTTTGGAATTCATTGCAACCTTTCCATTTTTAGATTTGGGACTGCCTTTCCCCTTGGGCTTTGTCTTAGCTTTAGCTTTAGCTTTACCCTTGCCCTTATTATTAGGGACCATCAGAATGGACTTGGGTCCAGTCCTTCTCATATTACCTTCAGCAGCTCACAACATGCTGAGTAACTATGGCAAAGTCTTGTCAATTTCATTCATATTGAAATTGAGGACAAACTGGTTATAGTTATCAGGCAATGATTGTATAATAACATCAGTGGCCAACTTTTGGCTCAGTGGAAATCCAAGTGTAGACAGGCTTTCAATATAGCCTATCATCTTAAGAACATGAGGTCTTACTTGGCTTCCTTCTTTCAACTTACATTGCAAAAAGAGCCTTAGAGTTATCAAACCTCTCTTGCCATGCTTGCCCCTGATAAAGTTCTTTCAGCAGCTTGATCATATCATAAGCAACCATGTCCTCGTGTTGCTTCTAAAGCTCAGGATTCATAGTGGCAAGCATAAGATATCTAACGTCTACCATATCATCGAGATGCTTCTTGTATACATCTCTATCAGCCTTCAAGATAATAAAATTAGATTTATCTTTCAAAATTATTAACCTTTACAAATGAGTTTCCAAAAGACATTTGATTTATAAAGTTAATATGTTTTTATTTCTGAAATAATGATGACTAACCAAGTTCTCCAATTTTGGATAAAAAGAAAAATGATTTAGAAGTACGATTTAAAATCTGAAATAGCTTTAATAAATGATTTGTAACAGCCTATTTTCAGTGAAATAAGAACAATAGTTTTGGGACCACAAATTCATATTCAAAAAATTTATTTTATTATTACTTTAAGGTCTACAGTATGATAGTGTTACCGCATAAAAATTTCGTTAAGAAATTTTATCATTTACATGTTCAATTTGATAAAAAGAACTAAATCGCGTAAAGTGAAAAAGTTGAGTTCTGAAAGATAAAGGTATTAAATAGCTATGGAACTTTAAAGTATAGGTCCTTATATGGTAAATGTCCGATTAATTTGTTAGTGGATGATAATGGTTTGGCAATTTTGTAATTTGACTTAATTATAAAGGTTAATTAAGTAAATAAGTAATTAAATGATATATTAATTAAACAAAATAATTTTCTTTTGTTCATCTTCTTCGAAATACACCACCAACCGATTCTACTTGGAGAAAATAGAGCTAGGGTTTGGCCAAGCTTCAAAATCCATTTGCTAAGTGATTTTTGTCCCATTTTTAATGATTTCTATGTTTCCAGGATCGTTGTAGCTTAATCTAGAGAGCCCGGGGACTAATTTGCAAAACTGTTAAAGTATTTGAGTTTTTCCATTGATGAATATTTTAGGGTTTTGAAGTTTAATGGTAGAAATTGAATGGTTATTAATAGATAAACAACTTTTGTTAAGGAATTTTTAGTAAAATTGCCATATAGGGATTAAATTGAAAAAAGTGATATAATCATGGTTAAATTTGTAAATTTGTGAAATATGTGGCCTGTTATAAGCATGTATATAGTTCGTCTAGGCTTAGGTAGGTGTAAAATTGAATGAATTTCATTTTTCGAGCCTAGGGACTAAATTGTAAAGAATTAAATGTACAGGGGAAATGGTAATTTTGCCAAAAATGTTTGTTGGACTAAATTGTGTATGAGTTATATTGAATTGATTTAAATTTATTCGTATAGATCCGGCTAGACCTCGTACGGAGTTAGATCGAGGTAAAGAGAAAATCTCAAATTAGTTGCCTCCGTATCTACGAACACTCATCGAGGTAAGTTCATGTAATTAAATTATGTAATTATATGCTTTGATTGAATTAGATGTATGTTATTTGCATTACTATCATATATGAATATCGATCCATATATTCGACGGTGTATGAAGATTACCGAGACCCGTTTGAACCTTAGGAATTCGTAGGATACAAATCACTTGTCGCTAGGGTTACTGATTTTAGCTCTTATGAGCTTACCGATACTCAGATCATATGAACTTACCATTATTCAGCTTAGAGGAGCTTACCATTATTCAGCTCGAAGGAGCTTACTATTATTTAGCTCGGAGAAGCTTACTGTTTACAGCTCGTATGAGCATACATGTACAAGAATTGATGGATTATAGTTTAGTACACCTCGTGTCTACTATCCGCGTATTCGATGATATTCTAAATGGTTCAACGGGCATAGTTCTGTTACTAGTTTTTATTAGTTTGATTCGAGCTAGTACAGGTATTTACATAAATTACATTGAAACAGTTTATAGATGATATATGGATACATGGTATAAATGTTACATGTATATGGAATTGAAATAGTTGTTGAACTCATATATGATTCACGGTTTTTACATGAATTACATGGCTAAATTGGTTAAGAAATATGTGTTAGGCTTTTGGAAAAATTGAGTTGTGATATGCTTTGGTTTACCTACCTAAATTGTGGTTAAATGGTAAGTTAAATTCTATGTCATACGAACTTACTAAGCTTAAATGCTTACTCTGAGCTATTTTTCGTGTTTTATAGTGGTAAGGAAGCTTGTTTGGGTTGGAAGCTTGTCAGAGCTATATCACACTATCTATCGGCTCTTTTGGTAGAGTTGGTTATCTAATTTTTGTTATAATGGCATGTATAGGTTATTTTGGCTAATGATAGCCTAAACTTTTTGTTATGTTTTTAGCCATTTGAATTGGCTTGTGTTCTGGTATATTTTACTATGTATACATAAATGGCCTTATCATGTTTGATGTGTGGTTTGGTATGGTTAACATGTAAATTAATTTATGTTTGATTGATGAAGATGAAATTTAAATGGTAGTTGAATATGCATATGAGCATGTATTATAATTTAGAGTGATTTAGTGCTTGTTGTAGAAAGTAGATATGTATAATGATGTTAGTTTTTAAATGAGTTATCTTATGAATTGGTATTTTGGGTACGAAATGGTTAAGCTTGATGAGTGACCTACATGATAACTTTTGGTACAAATATGCATATATGTATTTGGTCATTTAGGTAAGTTTGAATACATAGTTGACATGTTTTTAAGTTGTCATTTGAGGTGCCTATGGGCATATTGGTTGTATGTAATGATATTATATGTTTTAAGCTTGATTTTAACTGGTTTTGAATGCCTATTTATGACATGGATATATGAAAATTGTTGTGTTTAGGTTTGTACCAATTTGGGTGAGAAATATGGCTTCGAAAATGACCAATTTTTGTCCACACAAGCAGAGACATGGGCATTTGTCTCAGCCGTGTGTGACACACGGCCAAGTGACAGAGTCGTGTGTCCACTGTATCTTTTAAAAGACCACAAGTCAGTATGCTCACACGACCTTGCACACGGGCGTGTGGCTTGGCTGTTTGGCACAATCAGAGAGTTATACTTGTAAGAGTATGCCTAAAGATCAATCATGAGATGGTTGTAATAACATACGTGATTTATCATGTTTATTAATATAAGGCAATATAATGCGTTACCATTATTATTTCAGTTTCTTTTCTGTGAGTATAAATAAACTGTTTTAGAATAATGTCCTGAGAATAATATAATTATTCTTAAAAGGTCCTTAGTCAAGTATTATTGTTGACTAGGACAACAATAATGCATTAAGACTAAC
>JABFAF010277845.1:448-11043 GCA_013677275.1 Gossypium schwendimanii | reverse complement strand
CTATTCTACTCAATTCACGATTGGGCATCACTAACGACTCGAATCAATCACGAAACGAGTTCGTATCACATACACTATTTCATTGAATGGTTTTTTTTTACAAAATTGCATGTTTGCAAACTTTAGACATAGATGGATGTACAACATGTTCATTAAATTAATCTAATTCTGACAAGGTTAGGTTAATGAGATTGAAATTGAATGATATGACCAAGTGTTCGATCAAATACTTGTAGCATCCTCTAGACATAAAGCAGCATTCATACAAAAAGAAAACAAAACAGTGCAGTCACTTAAGGCAAGGTAACTTGAGGTCTTATTCTCGAAAGAAGTAGACCATTTTAGAACTCTTCCGAGCAGTAGATTGTGTATGGTTTTGTCAAGGCATTACTATCAGTAAGAGTAGATTCTTAGTAATCTCGACCTTCTAAATCAACATCGTAGACCCTCTATCATTTGCCATAGTATCTTCTCCATAGCATTTTTAGTTGTTTACTTGTTTGTTTGCATATTACTCATATAATTATTCTCGAATTTGCCATTGCATTCTTACTCTTGACTTGTCATAGCATTTTCCATTATTTATCAGTTACACATATTGCACACATCATTAATCCTTTAAATTACCACTGCATTCTTATCATTATTTTTGTCATAACATTAATTATACTCATTATAATAACTTATTATAAGGACCCTATTCCACGCACCCCACCAGCTTTCGTGACTGTACAGGACCGTGACATCGATCATTTTATTGATGAGCTCACAAAAACTGATAAGGAGGGGGACGAAATGAACCCCATAAAGAGAAAGTTGCGGTATAAAGTTAGTGCCCATAAATCCACTCGCAGGGCCAAATAAAGTAACTACACTACAGTCTAAGCCAAGGTTTTTTTCCCTACTTGATGCATTTTATTTCTTTTGCCAAGACATTTTCTATACATATCTATATTTTTGTTTTTTTTTGTTATATATTTGTACATGCACTGAGGACAATGCATCCCTTAGGTTTGGGGGTGGATTATGCATTTAGGTTGCATTATATATCTAGTAAGTATGCTCATTCTAGTCTTGTTAAATTTGTTTTGCCACTGCCACGCTACTACTAAGTACTATTTTGCCTATGTAGAGTATAATATTTACTTATGATGTTTGATGATGAGCTTCAATTCTTCAATACACTTCGAACATGTGACAAGGGATTAGGTTAATTTAACTTAGGTTAGGTTGCTTGAAGATTTCCTCCTAAAAATGAGATGTCCTAACCTTAGTTAATTTTGAACTATAGCAAGTATCCTTTAATGAACTTAGAGCTTTTGAAGCCAAACTCAACCACATTGCCACAACATTGCTTAAATAAAGGACATTAGACACTCAAATGCTTAGAATTGCCATGGAAGTCAACACCACATTTTTTGCTCCATCATGCTGTTGATTAGAAAGGTGAGTCCAAGTAAGAGTGTGTAATAAAGAAAAGAAAATTAAGGGCTCTCCACAGTAGTAACAGGCTGAGTAGTTAAGGAGGTAGTTGTTTGCTACATCCATCTTCTAAGTTAAAAGTCTTAGTTTCAAGAGTGATTTTTATTTAAATTGTAACATGATTGAGTAATAAGTAATTCAATGTATGCTCTATTGTGATTATCAAGTCAAATAATTTTGTGACATGCTAAATCCCCTAATATACTTAAAAAACAAATACAAATAAATATTTTGAGTAGCTTAAAGCAAGGGTTACAAAGTAGCTTGAGTTTAGGTAACAAATGAATTGAGTAAATTAAAAGATGTTTGCTATGGCCAAAAAGCACACATGAGTACTTAGGAAATTTTGTTTTTAGGGAGGAATTTTCTGCACTACCTTTGTTGAGCAAACCTTTGAAACTCGAGCAAGTTTTGAGAGATAGAAGATTGATGAGAACTGAGGTATATATTGTTGTTTGACTGGACTGACAATACAAGGTGGTCATGCCTTTAGATCTATATAATTGCTTGTATTTAGGTACATTTAGTTGTATTTTATGACATTCAATTAGTATTTTTCTTGTTTTAGCATTACATTAGGAGTTTGGGTTGTACTTAAATGTTAGTTATTTTTAATTGCTTGTGGAAGGGTTGTGTGTGGTGGTGGATTGGCAAGTGCAGGATGAAGAACAAGAAGTAAAGGAGTGAAGGTTTGCCGGGGCAAAGGGTAGGACAATTTGTCAACACGAATGTCGTGGCTATGCTAGGAAGATGTCCAATCAGCACTCAAAGTGTACCAATCTTAGCCCCATTTGAACTCGTACCAGATATATCTATCTGAAAAAGAGGGAAAAAAAATCATGGGTTGTTAGATTTGCCCTAGGGAAAACGATTATAAAAGCCAAAGGACAAAACACTAAAAGGGGCAGAAAAAACAAAAGAGAAAAAATGGGAATTTTTTAGGCAAAAAATAGAGGGTATCGTGTAACACCCCTAACATGTCTCCATCATCGGATTAGGGTTACAGAGCATTGCCATACAATCAAAAATATTTAACATCATAATATTTAAATAAATTAAACATATCATAATCAATTCAATCACATGCATTTTGTCCCTAAATTGATCCATCGAGGCCCTAAAAATAGTTTAGAAGTGATTCGAGACTAATTTGAAGCAAATCAGAAGTTTTAAGAAAAAGATGCAAAAATTGGAAAACAGGGGTCACACGACCGTGTGGCCAGGCCATGTAACTTCCGAACAAGGGACACACGGTCATGTCCCATCCTTTGTCCTCACCCATGCAACTCACTAAGATGCCCCACAAACTCGTGTGCCAGGCTCTATGCTTGGCCGTGTAACTCTCTGAATTGCCACACGCGCCCGTGTGCCAGGCCGTCCACTTGGTCGTGTAGCTCACTAACTTGAACCCTAAGAAATTCTCAGATGACACACGACCGTGTGACGGCCCGTGTCTTAGGCCGTGTGAACCCAAAGTTTACCTAAAATCAAACTATTTCACACCTAATTCATGCATAAATATTCAAACCATTTAAGCAGACATTCAAGGGTTTCAAACAACATATAGACATACATAAACATGCCTTTTTAAACATCCTAAATCACCTAACCAACATGTCATTCAAAGGCACCACAATTATACCAAAACATTACATACCAAAACTAGTCAACATTTATTTATTTCAAGCATTATAACCTAGTTCAATTACCGACCAAAGCATATCACAAATAACTATTATCAAGCCATTACAAACATACCATAAGAACCTTATATACATGTACTTAAAAGTGATCTAAATGACATGGTTTAGTAAGGGACTATAGTTCAACAAATCAAACATAACTTCAAGGCTTAAACTTACCAGAATTTACATTAACACATTCATTAAATACCATTACAAAACAACCTATGCATGCCATTATTAACCTTGGCCAAAATGCACTAAAACTACCAAAAAGACTGTTGGATAGTGATAGATCTCTGACGAGCTTCCAACCGGTCGAGCTCCCAATAATCTATAAAATAATGGAAAGAAACTACATAAGCAACAAGTGCTTAGTAAGCTCGTATAAACTAAAACACAACTTACCGTATCATTTATACGATTCAAAGATTAAACTTAATTCATCACCAATGCCATAAGCTTAGCAAAAGCCTAATCAACATCACCAACTCACAAGTTAGTATATTTATCCATGACATAAATTAAATCAACCATAATATATGTAAATTTCCATATGTACTAACATCATTTAAATCATTAATCATTTCTTAAGGTCATGATTCAATCCATTTACATACTTACCATATCATTCCCTTTTCTTACCCGTTGAACCATCTAGAATTACATCGGATACTCGAGAAAGCTCACACGACCTTTCCTTTACATCAAAGCTCACACGAGCTATGAAATGGGTCTACTCGCACGAGCTGTGGGTCGGAATGTAAGTTACATGATGCTGCTCACATGAGCTACAGAAAATCCACAACAAATGCAAGATCTCACCATTGGTAGGACATTTAAGACCAGCACCCGGAACATGAAATCCTTAATGACATGTCATTTGTAGCCTAAGAATTCTTAAAGTTCAACTGGGACTCGATATCCGTGAATTCTTCATAGCATTGATACATATATATAAGTTCGTTTATATTAAATCAACATAATAAACATTCAATTCCACTAATATTAAAATGATCACAGTTTATACGAACTTACCTCAATAGTTAAGGCATAGTAGTTTAATCGAACTAATCTAAAGCTTTAGCTTTTCCTCGATCTAAATCTAAACGTCGTTTATCTTGATCTAAATAGATAATTTCAATCAATTAAGTACTTCTAAAATTCAATTTAATTCATAGTTCATATTTATGCAAAATCAAACAATTTTAACTTAAATCCATGTTAACCATAGATGCAAGGGACCTTCAAACAACCAATATTTACCATCATTTCATAATAAAACCTATTGATTTACACCTTTAACAATTTAATCCCTATTTCCCAAATTCATCAAAAATCACTTAACAAAACTTGTTTATTTTTCAACAAAGATTCATAATTTATCCATTAACATAAAAAATGTAACAGCCCGTATTTAGTGAAATCAAAATAGTGGTTTTGGAACCATAAATCTAACATGAAAATATTTATTTTATTATTATTTTAATGTCTACAACATGTTAGTATTATCGTATAAAAATTTCGTTAAGAAATTTTACCGTTTGCATGCTTAATTTGATGAAAAGGACTAAATTGCAAAAGGTGTAAAACTTGAGTTCTATAAGCTAAAGGGATTTAAAGGCTATGCAATTATATGTTTAGAGGTTTATGTTGTAATTAAACTATTGATATGTTTAGTGGATAAATATGGACACTTTTTAGGTGATATTAAAGGTTAATAAAAAGGTTATTTATGTAAATTAGTAAATAACTTAAGTAAAATAAAGAAATACACAAAAATATCATCATTTTCTCTTCATCACCACCAAAAATAACTTGGAAGAACCCATGATTAGGGCTTGAAAGCTTCGGTCACTTCTTTAGCTAGCATGTAAATGTATTTTCATCCTGTTTTTAATGATTTTTACGTTTTCTGAGTCGTTGTAGCTTAATCTAGTTAGCCCAGGGCCTAATTTTCAAAATTGTTAAAAGACTAGGGTTTTCCCATGAATGAATACATGTTTGTGTTGTTTGATGGAAGAAAATGAACCTTTGTTGTTAGATAAACAACTTTTGTAAAGTGATTTTGATTTAAAATGTCAATTAGGGATTAAAATGAAAAATGTGAAATATTCATAGAAAAATTTATTAAATAATGAATTGTATGAGTTGATAAGGACCTATATGAAATTTTGCTAGCATGGGTTAGTGATGAAATTGCATGAATTTTAATTTACGAGCCTAAGGACTAAATTGTAAAGAAATTAAAATGTTAGGGGTACAAGCATAATTTTGCAAAAACATATAAATTTGGATTGAATTGAATGAATTGAATTTATTCATTTAGATCATGATAAACCTCTTACGCCGTTAGATCGGGGCAAAGATAAAGTTTTAGATTAATCGACTTCGTATCTACGTTTTATCGTCAAGTTAAGTTCGTGTAACTGCATAATTTTTATATGCTTTTTATTGAAATATATATGTGTTGTGGACTGTCATGTAAATAATTATTGCATATCCAATGATGTTACGTCGACTATCGAGCCCCATTTGAAGCGTAAGAATTCGTAGGATACAAATGACATGTCATTAGGGTTTATAGGTTTAGGGTGTTGGTCTTGAATGTCCTATCGATGGCTGAGTTCCAGCATTTGTTGCGGATACCCGACAGCTTGTGGAGTAGCACCGTGTAGCTACGTTCCAACCTACAACTCGTGTGAGCAAGCCCATTTCACAGCTAGTGTGAGCATACTCTTTTTATAGCTCGTGTGAGCATATATGTAAAGGAAATGACAAGGTACGGTTATATATTTAGCACACTTCGAGTGAGCTATCCTGCGTATCCAATGGCTTTCTAATCAATTCAACGGGCATAGTTTGAAAGGAAATGGTAAGAGTTCAATATGAACTAAGGCATTTATATATGAAATTCATTGAAATGGTAATACATGGAAATTATGTTATGTGGAGATGGATGAAAAATTCAATTGATTCATGTTTAAGTTTAATTGCCATCTATGTTAAATTGCTTATGATTTATGTTCAAGTATGCTAACATGTTTGTGTTGATGCTTAGGCTTTAGCCAAGCTATTGGTTGGATTATGCCATGCTAAATTTTAATGTTATGTAATGAAATGGTAAGTTAAGTTTTATGTTATACGAACTTACTAAGCATTGTATGCTTACTTTTTGTTATTTTCCATGTCTTATAGTGAATCTGAAGCTCGTTCAGGTTGGAATCTTGTCGGAGACTTATCACACTATCCATTGGCTATATTGGTAGATTTTGATGTTTTTAAGTCATTATTATAATGACATGTATATGTGTTTTGTATTTGATGGCATGACCATTATGTTTGGCTTGTAAATATGGTATTTTGTATGATGGTTTGATTGTTATGTTGGCATGTATATGTGGTCTTATAATTGTTGATATTTTGGTATTTTGGTGCTTAAAGGATGGGAGTTGGAATGGTAAATAAAATGCATGCTATGTTGGTTCTTTTGGTATGTTTGGATGTGGTTAACATATGGTCAATTTTGCTAAGGTTTAGTGATGTTAAATGTTGAATGGCCAAATTGGTATATTTGAGTGTGATTTTGGTATGTAAACATTGTGGTAAGTTTTGGCATAAACTTAGTTACAAAAGTTGGTTGATTTATGGCTAAACTATACAAATGTATAATACATGTTTGTTTATTGTGATTGAGGTGCCTTTTGGGCATATTGGTTTTATGAACAAATACCATATTGATCTAGCTTGTTTATGCATGGTTTAGGTACACTTTGAATGCTTGATTATATGTGAAAAAGGGTTGTAGGTGTGTACATGTTTTGGGTGAGGAAAATGGCTTGGAAATGGCCTATTTTTCGTCCACACGACCCAAGAAATAGGAGTGTGTCTCAGCTGTGTGTGACATACGGCCATGCGACATAGTCATGTGTCCCCTGTAGGTTACAAAGGGATTGCAAGTCAAACGGTTACACGGCCTAGCACACGACCTGGCACACAGGCGTATGGCTTGGCCGTGTGACCCAAGTCAGAGAGTTACACGGGCACAAACACGGGCTGGGACACGTTTGTGTGTCCCTATTTCGAATGCTCACACAGCTTTAGACATTTGCGTGTTTCTCAGCCATGTGAGTCACATGGCCTGGCCACACGACCGTGTGACCCCTGCAATATGAAAATTTTTAACTTTTTCCTAAAAATTCTATATGTTTCCAATTTAGTCCCGATTCATTTCTAAAGTGTTTTTAAGGACTCGAGGGCTCGTATAAGGGACATTATGTATGAGTTTGATTGATATTACTATGATTTATGTTATGTTTTGAATCTTTTAAATAATTGACTATTTTGAGATATAAACTTTTGGCAATGCTCTATAACCCTATTTCGGTGATGAAAATGGGTCAGGGGTGTTACAAAAAATCATTGAAAGGCGTTCATGGTAAGTCCCTCAACCTTTAATAGTTTTACAAATTAATCTTCATGCTAGCTAGATTAAGCTAAAACGATCTCAAAAACATAAAAATCATTAAAAACGAGACCGAAATCACTTACCATGGAAGCATATAAGTTGGTCAAACCTTAGAACCTTAAAAATGTCTTTTCTTTCATCAAATTTTGGTGAAGGAGAAGTTTAGAGAAGATGAAGCCAATTTTGTTTTACTTAATTTAGGTTTAATTGTTCAATTACGATTTTAACCTTTAAAAACTATCATAATTTCATTTAAACCATGTCCATGCACATCCACTATCACCTTAAATGGTATATTTACCATTCAAGTCCTTTATTTTAAGGTTTCTTAGCCATTTGACTCCTTTAACTAATAGAATTCAACTTTTTTACCTTTTATGATTTAGTCCTTTTCACTTAATTAACTATGTAAACCTCAAAATTTCTTAACAAAACTTTTATACGACCTTAATATAATCTTGTAAAAATTGAATAAATAATAAAATAATAATTTACTTAGCAAAATTATGGTCCCAAAACCACTATTTTTGACATCACTAAAAATGGGTTGTTACATAGCGGCTGAGTAGAGACGGGAAGACGAAGACGAAGGCAGTCACTCTCAGCCACCACAGGACATTGCATCAATGGAGTGTGGGTTGGATAAATGGAAGCTATCTTCCCGAAGTTCTTCTATTATTTATTGATTACTCTTCATGAATTGATTTGATGAAAACAATGTTGAATGATACTTTGGATTTGAAGTTTAATTGCCAACCCATAAGTTAAATCTCGTAGGGTTAGGATTACTTGATGAAACTCTTATTTTCTTTAATAATTGAAGCATAGATCAGCTTTAATACACTATTTCATTCAATGGTTTTCTACAAAATTGCATGTTTGTAAACTCTAGACATAGATAGATGTACGACATGTTCATTAAATTAATCTAATTTTGACAAGGTTAGGTTAATGAGATTGAAATTGAATGATATGAGCAAGTGTTCGGCCGAATACTTGTAGCAGCATCTAGACATAGAGCAGCATTCATATAGAAAGAAAATAAAATAGTGCAGGGCACCGTGCTAAAGGCCTATAGACATATATCGCTTAAGGAAAGGTAACTTGAGGTCTTGTTTTTGAAAGAAGTAGACCATTTTAGAATTCTTCTGAGCAGTAGATTGTGTATGGTTTTGTCAAAGCATTATTGTCAATAAGGGCAGATTCTTAGTAATCCTGACCTTTCAAATCAACATCTTAGACCCTCTATCCTTTGTTGTAGTATCTTTGTCATAGCATTTTTTAGTTGTTTACTTGTTTGTTTGCATATTATTCACATAATTATTCTTGAATTTGCCATTGCATTCTTACTCTTGACTTGTCATAGCATTTTCCATTATTTATCAGTTAAACATTTTGCACAAATCATTATTCCTTCAAATTACCACTACATTCTTATCATTATTTTTGTCATAACATTAATCATACTCATTATAATAACTTGACCATTTTAAACCTAACCGATCCCTGTGGAGATAATCTCACTTATCACTTTATTTATTGATTTGAAGAGTATACTTGCACAATTCACATATCATTTCATACACGGTAAGTAGGTTCACCATATTCATTAAAATCATGTTTGTCAATATGTTTGGCGAACTAGAGTTCGCTAGTTTGTTTGGCTTGCTAATGTTCGCTAGTTAAGTTGCAACCAAGGGCTCGCCAGTCAAAGTCAGACTCAAATTAGGGAATAAAGATATGGTGTATCTAAGAATACTTTTTTTTTGCAAGTAACATCTTTCCTAAGTCAAGTAAGGTATCCTCATATTTCCAGGACACTTAGTGCCTATAAATACGACCTTTATTCAATGAGAATTCTCTCATCTATATTATGTTGTCAAGTCTCTGTTTCAAATCTAGTTCGTACCAACCAAGGTAAACCTTTGTCTTGTTAGGGTTGATTGTACAAAAATCTAGGTTCGCTTTCATGTGTGAATTTTGTAAGTCTTTTTTTAGTTTAAGTAATCTGTGTGGTTATATGTGTTGCAAACCAGCCAAACCATTTACCAGTAAGGATAAAGGCAAAGCCAAACTTGTTTAAATTCTCAGCTTTAACGGTGTGTGGTCAAGAATTACCTAAGTGTGCTAAATACCACGTTTTTTCGTATGAATGTTTAAGGTCCGTAACTTGTGTGTGAACTACTATGTTTTTGAGGAACCTTTTTTTAAAACTAAGTTCCAAAAGGAAGTTCTCTTCCAACCTCTATTTTCAAGTTTGGAAACTCTATTTTTAATACATGATTTCAAGTCATGTTTTTAACGTTATGTTTCAAAAATAAGTTTTACACGTGCTGCTATGCGAGCCTATGTTTCAAGATATGTTTTTAAGATACTATTTTATAAACTGTGTTTTTAATCACTTTGGTGCGAGCTCTCTGAACAAGTATTTTTCAAACAAGTCACTTATGCAAGCTCTATGTGATAAGTTTATGTGCGTGCTCCTTTACGAGCCCTTATGTTGGGTATATTGGCATGTCATAGGATTGTGAGTACTCACCATAAGTTTTCTATGATTTTGGGCGTTGACGCCCTGGGGCATGTGGAGAGATAACAGAATGTCGAGCTATGCTCCATTCAATAGGACATGTTGGCGTACAAGAGAATGTTTAGCTGTATGATACACTTATGAGACATGTTAAGGACTCTTTGAGTCATTCTGAGGCATTATAAGGAGATCCACATATCCAACAGCTAAGTTAAGATAAATGTGTTAAGACCAGTGCTCTTCCATTCTTATAAGACAAGTATGTGAGGATGTTTCATGCTATTCAAGATCCATTTTCAAATAAGATAAGTTTTTGTAACATCCCGAAATAAGGCCTAAACGAAACAGTGGTTGCGAAACCATGAATTCAAGATAGAAAAGTTTATTGTGATTAATTTTTATGATTTACCGATTGATTGGATGCATGTGTTAGAAT
>JABFAF010277817.1:590-15247 GCA_013677275.1 Gossypium schwendimanii | reverse complement strand
AGGTGTTCATCGTGTTCATCCTCAGTTTTTGAATACACCAGTATATCATCAATAAATACCACTACAAACTAATCTAGATAGGGCTGGAACACTCGGTTCATCAGATCCATAAAAGCTACTTGTGCGTTCATTGGTCTAAATGGCGTCACTAGGAACTTGTAATGACCATAGCGAGTCCTAAATGTCTTCTTATACACATCAGCCTCTTTAACTCTCAACTGGTGATACCCTGACAGCAAATCAATCTTAGATAAAATCAAAGCTCCTCGAAACTAATCAAACTAATTGTCTATCATCGATAAGGGGTACTTATTCTTTATGGTCAACTTGGTCAGTTGCCGGTAATCAATACACATATGCATGGATCTATCCTTCTTTTTCACAAACAGAACCAGTGCTCCCCACCGAGACACACTAGGGTAGATGAACCCACGATCCAATAGCTCTTGGATCTGGGCCTTAAGCTCCACAAGCTCTTTTGGTGCCATTTTATAAGGAGAGATGCACACTGGAGCTGTACTAGAAAAGAACTCAATCCCAAACTCTACTTCCCGATTCGGAGGTAACCTAGATAGCTCTTTAAGAAAAATGTCTGGAAACTCCTTAACTGTCCTGTTATCCATAACTGAAGAATCCCCAGAATCTGAAATACTAATATAAGCCAAATACACCTCATATCCCTTACGAACCAACTTTTCTGCCCTCAATGCAGAAATCGCATTCGATAAGTAGTTCCGACGTTCCCCAATTACAACTACCTCGTTGTCCTCCTCAGTTCTCAGTACAACCCGTTTAGTGGCACAATCCAAGCTCACTCAGTGTTTAACTAGCCAATCCATGCCCAGTATCAGATCAAATTCTCTAAATGGTAGTTTCATAAGATTAGCCAGAAAGATAACCCCTTGTACCTCTAAAGGGACATCTCTAAATAACTTGTTAACCCGAACAGACTGCCCAAATGGACTCAATATAGTAATTTCACTCTATGTATTCTCAACTAGAATCCCCAAATTTTCAGTAACAGAATAGGCAACAAAAGAATGAATGGATCCTATATCTACCAATGCAGTATAAGGTACATTATGGATAAAGAACGTACCCGTGATGACGTCTAAAGCATCCCTATCCTTTCGACAACGTGCAGCATAAACTAAAGTCAGTTGCCTCACCTTAGTCTGATTAGCACCTCTACCTGGTGCTCTCTGACCACGGCCCAAACCATTACCACCTCTGACCTGACCAAGGCCTCTCGGTGGCTACTGTCTACTCTCAGTGGTGCAGTACCCATGCCAAAAGCTTGCATCTAATTGGACCTACATGGGTAATCTCTAATACGTGCTCTAAAGAACCACACCTCAAACAAGCCCGAGTTCTTCCTAATAGCGTCTACCACAATCAGTACACGGCGGCTGTCCAGTAGTAGAAATAAGAGCCCCAACTTTGATCTGCCCATCAACTCTAGCCTTTTTCTTAGGCCTCTGAATGGAACTCGAGGGCTCTGACTCCCTTTTATTCTTACCCCTCTCTCTGTTTTGATGCTCAACGCACTTTACTTTCTTTGCAATCTTCGCCTTATCGACCAATGCCGCAAAGTCTCGTTCCCTCTGTAGATCTTCACTTCCTCGGTGATCTTCCTAGTCTTAGTTATAGGTGACATCGGCATCTCGCTAGTTTCTAGATTTTGCATACTACCCAGTGAAGAGGACTCAGCTCGAGCCCCTATACGGCCTCTACCTTAGCCTCTACTACCCCGTTCGCGAGTACCTTGTGCACTCATCGTCTAGTCGCGCTTATCTGTATTAAAAGTTTTATGAATCAATTTATATTTTAATAGTTATTAGTAGATGTTTTATGGAAATAATTTTAGTAGTTCAGAGTTTGTTTTCGTACGACGCAATGTCTACCAGTGTTTATTGATTTTACTGCAGTATCAATATACACTAACCTGAGTGTTTTCAGTACAGTTTATCTATAGTAGTCTCATTTTATACTATCTATAGTTTTTAAAAAGATATCAGTTCAGAAGACTTACATGATCGACACCGGAGACTCGATGTGCCACACACTCAGTAAAAATGTTTCAAATCATTCATAAATCAGTGCTTTAAAAACCAAGTTTTAAACATAAATCTAAACCTGAGTTTTGCAACCTACCTCTGATACCACTAAATGTAACACCAAAAACCCGACCTAGACGTTATGGCCGAATCTGGAAATGTCACATGGAAATATTTTTTGAAAAAGTGAGTTGTCGTCAAAAATCTCTTTTCTATATAACATCTTTACAACATCTTATATTAATTCTAGGACGTGTTGTTCATTTACAAAACGAAATTCATTATCAGAAAGCTATTCTCTTTTTAAAACGTTATCAATTTCAAAACGTCATTTATTGTGGAAGCTTTTCTTAAAACTGTGTATTTGAGTGATTTTGTTAAAATGTTTAATTGGTTTTGAAAACTAGATTATCCCTACTTCTAGCAATTGTAAGTCAAAACAAAATAAAAACCCCAATTTAAAAGTAAAAATCCAAAGAGGCCATTATTACAGTAAAATACCCCCAAAATAAAAGCAAAATAATAATTAGGTACTCAGTCGAATAAAATAGGTCGTGTGGCCACCGCTGAGTCTTTCGTCGCACCGAATCACCTATGTCTGGGGATTACCTATACAGATTAAACAGAAGGGGTAAGTTTACGTAAAATCAATGTGTAATTCACCATGCAAACAAACAGACAATAACGGATAATCTCAGTTTGGGCCTAAGCCCATTTCAGTATTAGTAAGCATTAGGGCCTTGGCCCATCAAAGTACAGTAACAGTAACAAAAGCAGTTATGTAGTTACAAAATCCTACCCAACCATCCTCTGTACTCTATCTCCGTCCAACCCTACACTTCATGTGGGGATATAATCAACCCACCCAACCCTACACTTCAAGTAGTACCGAATGCGGCACTAGACAATAGTTGCAGCTGAGCTGCCAGTAAGTTAGGCTAAAAGCCTTTCAGTACACTTCCTCCAATCAATATCAATTCCCAACCCAATGCAATGCATCATACAGACATGCCATGGTATGATGTATAACCAGTATAGTGTATATAGCATGCTCAACATATAGAAATGAATAGCTATCTTATATAGGCATATCCCAGTCTTTCAATTATTTCACTCAATTTGGGGTCTAGGTAAACTAACCCACCCTGCAGTAAGTTCACAGTTGACTTGGGCGATCTGTGCAACCTTAAAAGTCAAACAGTGGAAATGGGCCCACAAGCCCATGTTGCATGCCCATGTAGGCCCACACGCTCATATGGCCCACACGGCCCAAAATGGCCTTCGCTCAATAAATTCCAAAACAATAATTAGGTACTCCGTCGAATAAAATAGGTCGTGTGGCCACCGCATAATCCTCTGTCACAACGAACTGCCTATGTTTGGGGATTACCTATACAGATTAAACAGAAGGGGTAAGTTTACGTAAACTTAGTGTGTAATTCCCCATGCAGACAAACAAACAATAACGAATAATCTCAGTTTAGGCCTAAGCCCATTTCAATATCAGTAAGCATTAAGGCCTTGGCCCATCACAATACAATAACAATGACAATTATGCAGTTATAAGATCCTACCCAACCAGACTCTACACTCCATCTCCGTCCAACCCTACACTCCATGTGGGGATATAATCAAACCACCCAACCCTGCACTCTAAGTAGTACCGAATGCGGCACTAGACAGTAGTTGCAGCTGAATTGCCAGTAAGTTAGGCTAAAAGCCTTTCAGTACACTTCCTCCAATCAGTATCAATTCCCAACCCGATGCAATGTATCATACAGACATGTCATCGTATCATGGATAACCAATATAGTGTATAGAACATGCTAAACATACAGACATACATAGCTATCTTATATAGGCATATAACAGTTTTTCAATTATTTTAGTCAATTAGGGGGCTAGGTAAACTTACCCACCCTACAGTAGGTTCACAATCGACTTGGGCAACCCGTGCAACCTTAGTAGTCAAATAGTAAAAATGGGCCCACAGACCCATGTTACATGCCCATGTAGGCCCACACGCTCGTGTGGCCCACACGACCCAAAATGGCCTTCGCCCAATAAATTACAAACGCATGTATGGTTTCCCCGTGTGGGCCCATGTGCCCATGAGTCCCACACGGCCCAACTCGGCCAGGCCCATGAATTGCACATGGCCAGCCTCATCAATCTCACACCCGTGTTCGGTTACACGGCCTACCACATGAGTGGTCTCATGATCATGTGGCATACATGTCCAATTATTTGGCTTTTCGCCGACTAGCATTTTCAGTGATGTGATTACACATCTGATTCTGATTCTTTGAAAAAGCACTCCTGAACACCCAAGACCTATCATTTGCCCAGTATAAAATTGTATTATACATCTCAATCATCAGCCAATTAACTAAAAACGAAAATCATACTTCTAACACCTTAACTGAACTCTTACCTTATGAACACCAGAAGTTTCTCTCTATAATTTGGCACCAGCAAAGCCCTTCCCTCAAGACTTTTGGCTGTCATAACAATTAACAAAGATTCCCCAATTACCAACTTAAAAATCAAATGTTAAAACACCCTTATTATTCGTTAAACAATGATTTAATCAAGACCCCAATACCGATGGCGATTTAATAAACATGATCCACTTACCAATAACAACTCTGTCCTTAACTCTCCAACCTTAGCAGCAACACAAACTGCTCATTGCCTTTCCCCTACCATAAGTAACAAAAATCTCCTTAGTCACCAACCAAGAATCAATTAACAAGATGCGAAAACACTACTTACTGAACGTACAAAAGCACAACGGAGAAAACAAGTTGTGGCATGTAAGAGAGTTTAGAGCAAGATTGGATTAATAAAGAAGCCAAAGTAGTAGAAGAATAAAGTTTTTTAGCAAGCAATCGGCAACAAATAAAAGGAGAAGAAGAGAAAAACCAGAAGAGCAAGTTAGTAGCAGTGAAGCAGCAAAAGAACAACAGAGAAAATAAATTCAAAAATGTCAAAAGGGGTAGAAAGGTCGAAATTGGAAATATAAAATCCTAATTTTGAGAAGAAGAGATTAGGTTCGGCACAACTCTGATCACTTCCATTAATCCTCTCGTCAAAATCTTTACTACTAACCCACCACAAACCGACCACTTTCCCACTACACCTCAAATACCTTAATTTCTTCCACCAATCCCACAACTACCGAAATCACCCTCATTATCCCCCTAAAAATTAGCCACAACATCCCCATACTCCTCAAATACTCAGAATTTCGGTCAAACTACAACACTCATATGATACAAGCAATAAAAACAAATCCCCTTGATCGTGCAAAGATTCGAACCCCAGACCTCTAGCCACTTAACACTCCACTTAACCACCAGACTAGCAGGCCCATTCTAACTTGTTTCACCATCATTTATTTATAAGCCTACTGATTATAGATAGGGGTTTATTCATTTAAAAACAAAAATTTACCCAAGCTAAGGCTTGAACTTGGGACCTTTCAAACACTCCCTAGAACATTTAACCACTAAAGCAAACATATATTTGTGTCACAAACACACAAAAAAATATAAGAGATTTTTGGGGCATTACAGGGACTAAGTTAGAGATATTTCATGCACGGCGCGACATGGGTTAAGCTTCAGTTCCTAAGGGTCGGCTAAACCTCGACTCTGATACAAAAACTTGTAACACTAGTTAGTTTGTATGAAAACATGATGTATAACGCCTAGCCAAATAGGCTGCCCAACGGACCGTGGTATTACTTTCAGATTCAAACTTTAAAATTTATTTTAAAACAGTTATAAAGATTTTACCTTTTAGTTAAAAGGCATTATTTTTCTTTTATTTTATAACACATCATTAAAGAAAGTAACGGGAATTATAAAAGGAAAATCTATTATCTAGTCACAACCCAGTTTTAGCATTTACAAATAAAGGATAAGTTCATAGTCCACAAATCAAGGAAATGAGGCGTACACCTTTAGGGAAAAGGGTAGCTCCTTACAAATCAGATACAATGTAAATGACGAAGACAATTACATAAGTTGGATAAAATGAAATCTATACACCACTCGTCAAAATAGCATGTATGTTACCACCTCCAGACGTACCAATGTCCATAGTTTCAATGGAGTGGGTGAGTACTCTGAGGATCGTACCAAGGGAGGTGAGTCTAGATTAATTCTAACCTAAATACAAATAGATCTAATTAGTACTTTAAATAAACCTTATTACGAATAAGTATAAAATGGTGAAATTACCTATAACCTAAGGAAAGAAATAACATGCATAAAACAAGAACGACAGAAAACTAAATCTTTAAACTCAATCAAATCTAAGCATGGGTGATTAGTTCGCTTCAAAGATCATAACTAATTCCTATTTTGGGTTTCTACTGAATCAACGAGTCGTTATTATAACAATTTATTTTCAGTGACGTCGAAAACAGTGGTTTCAGGACCACAAATCCGTCGATTAAGTTCATAATAATTAATATTTAAATTATAAGCATGAATTACAGTTTTAAATTAAAATTTGATTTGATGGATTTTGGTTAATTTAATAAATAGTTAAGTATAAGTGATTGTCTTAAAAGACAAGTGGTTTCGAGAATTAAGGTATCGAGACCTTATTTTTTTGAAAATCGAGCTTCAGATTATTTTATTAAATATTTACAGAGTTACTAATTAGGTGTGTGAAGGGTCATTTCTTACATTTTATATTTTGGTTAGTTAATTAATTAAAAAGAACTACAATGTAAAAGATGTAAAACTTAATCACTATTGAATTTTTAATGATTAAATGGTTTAATTAGTAAAAGGGGGAGGACCTATGGTATAAATAGACCTTGTATACTTTGATGGACGGTTAGTAAGGCTTTTTGCTTAATTTTTTATATGTTAAACATATTTTAATAAAAAAATGAAAAAATAATAAAAGTAAAAATAAGATAAAAAAATTATCATCATCTTTGTTTTCCCTAATTGAAAATTGAAAACTCCATGGGAAAGGAACCTTCAAGCTTTGGTCTTCTCTTGTATGCTTGCATGGTATTATTTTTTAGCCTATTTTTAGTAATTTTTATGTTTTTGAAATCGTTACAACAAGGTCTAGCTAATACGTACCTCCATTTTCAAAATTGTTAAAGAATTTGGATTTTGCCATTGATGAATTTTAGTTGTTCTTAATGTTAAATGATGGATTTGAAGTATTGGTTGTTGATTAGGACTACTTTGTAAAGTAATTTTTGATACCTTTACTTAAAGGACTAATTTGTTGAAATGTTAAAATTGACATGGAATTGTTATGAATTTTTAATAAAGATGGATTGTACTAGTCTAGAAAGAAATTCAACTAGCATGGGAAATTGTAAAATTTTGTTCAATTTGGAATTTTGGGTCTAGGGATTAAATTGTGAGAAATGTAAAAGTTCAGGGAAAATTTACAAATAATGAAAATTTAAAGGTCATATGCATGAGATTAAGTTAGGATGTATATATGAATTTGATAAGATTGAATTTAATTATTATAGATCAAGATTTGATTTCATACGGAGGAAAACTGAGGAAAAGAGAAAATTACATAATAGTCCCTGCGAGTCAACTGTTGGTATATTAGGTAAGTTCTTAGTGTAGATGAATAAGTATATATATGTTATAATCGATGTTGTTTGAATTTGTTTAAATTGAATTGTGGGTGAAAGTTTTGTATTAAAAATTTTTATTAAATTGTTTATAAATAAGTATAAAATGAATGTGTACTTATTTGAAATGTGAATTGGTTAGGGAACGTGAATTATTTGATCTCAAAAATGAATGGATGCATTGAATTTACAGCATGTGTTCAGAAATTACAGAAGTGCCTCTGAAATTATTGATGTTATGGAATCAATTATAATGTTCGGTTGAATGTAGTAAGCAGTTAGGATACAATTGGCATGCCAATAAGGTTAAAATGTGAGCTTGTACAGGATTGCACTTTGGTCCTCTATTTGCACTTCAATACCTTTGGTGTGGTGTAGTTACCTGCGTATCTGATTCAAGTTACTATAGTTCATCGGGCTTTGCATTATTTGACTTAAAACTTATTTATTTGCTCAATTGTTTTAAACGTATAAATTGCTACTATGTGATAAATAACATTATGGAATGCTTGTGTATAAATGTTGATAAGAAAATTCAGATATGGAAATTGATAGAATTTGATTAGTTCTTTTGTGAAGAGTTATTTATGTATTATATATGATTATATACTACTATAGTGTGATCTTGTATTCAGTTATCAAGAATTAGAAATTTACCCTTATGATTATGTACTTTGTTAAGGTAAGTTGATATCAAATTCATGAATATTTGGCATTGATATGTTTAGATGAATATGGAGTGAAATTGAATAATTAATGGTTATGTGTTTAAAAGTTATTTGTAACAATATTGAAATGAAGGAAAATTTTATTGTTATATGTATGAATTGCACGCTTTGTAAATGCGATATTAGTGACAGAGTATGTATTTGAATTATCGTGATTTATGAATCGCTCAATTGAAAGTTTTGGAACTCACATTATGTGAATTTTGGAAATAATGGTCAGGTTTAGAAATTTAATGCTAATTTAGTATTCATTTATAGATTGAGGTTAGTTGAATTGAATCTTTAGCTATGGACTTACTAAGCTTCTTAAGCTTACCCAGTTTTGTTTTTGTTTCTGTAGTTAACATTTTACGAAATTGTTCAGATGAATCAGCATAGGGTTTGATATGGCTAGGATTAATATATTAGTTGAGTTGTATTTAAGCTCATTTTAAGGCTTGTAAATGTATTTTTGCTATGAATCAAATATAGTTTCAAGTGTTGATGTTTAGTTGAATAAATTATTGTTTTAGTGTTGGAAATTGTTTCGATATGAGTTGTAATACTCCATAAAGCTAGTCCAACAACGAATACGAGTTAGGGGTGTTATAGTTACCCTAGCAAGATCTTTCGATCTTCTACTAGACTAACAAGTCGACAAGAACTACTTATCTCTTGACCTCACAGTTCAGACCGGTTCGGGGCTAAGATGTTCACGAATAGGCTATGTAACAGTGCTTTGAGAACAGAAATTTCTATCATATCAACTCGTAAATATTATTTTTAGAATATTTATAGAGTCACTAGAGTCGTAATAAAATTTGGTTTAGAAATATTAACGTTTAGATAGTTAATTAAGAGAAAAGAACTAAATTGAAAATTGAGCAAAACTTGTTAATTATTACATATAGTTGATAAAATAGCTTGAAAGTTAAATGAGGAAGGACTTAAGTGGATAATTATCCTTAACTAACTTAGTTGGACGGCTAAACAAATGAAATTGATAAAATATTAAACATTTAATGGCAAAATGGTAAATAAGTTAAAATTAAATAAAACAAATTGAATCAAAAGGAAAAATTCTTCATTTTTCTCTTCTTCTTGGCCAAAACTCGCCATTGAAGACCTAGGTAACTTTGTTCATGATTTTTCCTAGCATGGTATGGAAATGGACCCATTTTCTTGTAATTTTGTGTTCTTGAGATAGTTAAACTAGGTCTAGCTAGCCCGTACCTTCGTTTTTGAATCTATTAAAAATTTTAGAAGTTTCCATTGATGAATCTCAAATTTTTTTTATGATAGCCATTTATTTAGAGCTTTGATTGTGTTGTTTGATGATTTTGTAAAGTGATATTTATTAGATTTCAATTTTGGGATTAAATTGTGAAAATGTCAAAATTTTTGGGTTTGAAAGTGAATTTAATGTTCATTGGGGACTTTTTAAGAGCCTAGTATATTTGGATGGAATATTGAATTGAGAAAAATGGTTAATTTAATGAATTTCGGGTTAAGGAACTAAATTACAAAAATTATAAAAGTTTGGGATAATTGTGTAAATTAGAAAAATAAAAGGGTTTTAATTGTAAAATAGATTGAAATGTGAAAGTAAGCTGATAATTGAGAAATTTCATATTTTGGATCAATATCCTGTAGATACTCGTGGAAAAGGAAAAATAACACAATAGTCTCTAAACTTCTACAACTATTACAATTCAGTTCAAGTAAGTTCGTACGGTTTAAAACGTAACACTTATATGAATTGTTGAATAATTTAAGATAGTACAAATGATATGCATATTTAATTGTTGTTAATGAAAGGATATTTGGGAAGCCTGATTCAATGTTGATGTTTGGTTTGAATTGAACGCGAGTTAAAGTATGATCAAGATTTGGTGTGAAGACTATTGGGGAGTGATATATATTTTTTGAGTAAACCAAGGTTCAGCATTTGTTGCAAATTCGTGTGTTATACTCTCTGTTTTGGTGTATTTCGGTTGGACTAGCTCTTATGAGCATTAGTGTGTTTTGGAGGGATTAGCTCTTATGAGCATTGGTGTGTTTCGGATGGATTGGCTCTTATGAGCATCTACTGTGTTTGGGTGGTTTGTCAATTTACTCTTATCTGTAAGACATTCATCGAATTGAAAATCTCAGTAAGGTGACTTGATGAGTAATTTTTGATAAATTTACCATTTATTTTATTTTCAATTGAACATTTGTGATCTATTGGTTGAAATTGTGGACGACAGGGAACATTCCTGGTTGTATTAATACTTTTTGAATTGTTACATTTACTTCGGTAAGATTTATTATTTTAATAAGTAGAGCTTATTAAGCTTCTTCAAGCTTACTTGTGTTAAACTTTGTTCTTGTAGATACTCAAAAGGTTGGATAGACAGATTGGCATTCAAGTCACACTATCCCTGAATTTTGGTAGTTTTTGGAACATTCATTTCAGATTATATGGCATGTATTAGGCTTTTGTGGTATTATTATAATGTTTTGAGATATGTATATATTAATATGATCTATGTGTAAATTTTCAACTTATATGAAATAGGTGAATGAGGTATAGTTCCAATGCCATTATGAATGACATAAATTAATGATATGTTGTGATTAAGGTACCTGTGAAAGGTACATTGGTTAGATGTTAGATTGGATGAATTGATAAGTCATGTTTGACGTTTTACTTTGATATAAAATTGTATATATACTTGTGGTAACAATGAGGGTATATTGGTTAGGCATTTAATAGGTTGATTTTGGTATGCTTTTGGCTTGATTAATGTCTTTTTGAATAGGTATTTCGTTGGAATTTGGGTTTCTTAGGATCCAAGTAAGCTTGAAATGGTAAACTAGATGTTTAAGGTTCATTTAGGGTCCACACGGCCTGAGACATGGGCGTGTGACTCAGCCGTGTGTGACACATCACCTGGCGACACGGTTGTGTGTCCCCTGTGCGTTTCAAGGCTCACAAGACAGGTAGATACACAGCCTAACACACGGCCTGGCACACGGATGTGTGAGTCTATTTCGAGTGTTACATGGCCTAGCACACAGGCGTGTGGCTTGGCCATGTGACCCAACACAAAGACTTCCACAGGAGAGGACACATGCTGGGACACGGTCGTGTGTCCCTATTTTGAAGGTTACACGGCCTGAGACACGAACGTGTAACTCAGCCGTGTGAGCCCTATAGTCTAAATTTTCTAATTTTTTCCTAAACTATCCAAATACTTCCAATTTAGTTCCAGATTGTTTCTAATGTATGTTTAGGGCCTCGAGGGCTCGATTAAGGGACATTATGATTGTAATTAAAGGTAATTAGATTATGTTTTCATTTTTGTATGAATTGAATGATTTACTGTTTTGTTTGTACAGTAATGTTCCGTAACCCTATTCTCATGACGGATACGGGCTAGGGATGTTATAAGCCATACCAATTTTGGGTTAATTCGCACCTAAATGACTCCCAAGGTCAAGCCTAGGGTTTAAGTTCTTCCTCTCCCAAATAGTTGATCTGCTAATAAAACATTACATAACAATTAATTAATCAGGCTTCCATTCACTAATCAGGCTTCCACTCACTAATCCCCCCATAAGAGGATTAGTTCCTTATAGATTTCATAAACACAGTAAACTTGATAAAATAACTAGACATTAAGAGTAATTCAAGAATAGAGGGTAAAAAGAAATCCTGATTGTTTTTAATTGATGAGCACAGAATCCACAAAGAGTTTGATCGAATCTACAAATCAGATCCTCTAACGAATGGTAATAGAAATGAACTAAAATGAAATCTAAAATCTAAGAAAATGGAAACATCAAAAAACAAATTTATAAAGAAAACTTGATAATATGAATCGCCCCTCAACAAGTGCTTTAAGAACCTATTTATAGAGTTAGGGTTTTCATCATCCTCAACCTTAGGTTAGCTGACGTTCTCATGTTAACTTTTCATTTTGTACACCAAAATGCCCCTGGCTCGTAAGTATTTCCTGTACAATGCCGATGTTGTGACACCCTAGTGCTTGTGTCGTGACACCAAAGGTAGTCTTGAGATTGTTGCATTCTACTCCCTATGTTGCGAAATTAAACTTCCCGTGTTGGATCACAGTGACCACTACTGAGTTTCTACACCCTTAAGTGGTCTGCTGCACACTCACTTAGTATATTAGCTCAACTTTAGGCCTTATTTGACCCCTAAGGTCAATAAAATACTCAAACTGCACTTTTTATTAGATTTAAACTAAACTAATAAAACATACTAAAATATAATGAAAATACTTGTACTCAAGCTCCTCAAGCACAAAAACCAGTTTAATTTGCTACATCGAATTACGAAAGATTAGCATGATACAAAAATAAACAAGTCGCTCACTCACAAGCGCAGCTCTTGCGTAGTCCCATTAAACTGAATCTTCTTCTACTATCTAACGCATGAGAAGGAAAAGTAACAGGGTAAGTTCGTTTGAAAAATAGACACACAAGTCATATATATGAAAATGTTGTGTGTAAATGCAAATGAATATATAAGCTAGACTTGTGGGTCATTAAAGCATGAATACGTTGTTTTGTCTTGATGAAATATCATTAATAGATTAATACATGAAAATGTTGTGTGTAAATGCATATGAATATTTAAGCTAAACTTGTGGGCCATTAAAGCATGAATACGTTGTTTTGGCTTGATGAATTATTGTTAAATGAATTATATATATATGAGTTGATTGTAATTGTATGTGAGAGTATATGTCAATTTTATGATTTAATGAAGCATGAATATGTTATTTTGAATTTATTAGAATATGGTTCTAAATTTGTTGTTGTATGCTCTTGTTTAACCTTTGATGTTGTGTATACTTTGTGGTTATTCTGACATTCACTAAGCTTGTTTAAGCTCACCCACTCTTTCTAAACATTGCAAATAGTTAGCATTGTGGTGTGAGCAGTGCGGAATTTCAAGGAAGTGATCCAATGTGATATTGTTGCTATTATTTTAAATTGTGGGAATGAGGCAATGTGGTAGAATTGTTGGTTGGTCATTATCAATATATTTTAAATGATTGTTTTGATTTTAATACTCTTAGAAATCATGGACGTGGATATTAGTTTATCGGTTGCTTGCTTGAAATTATTGATGTTACTATGGACTGCCCATATGGACATTTTTTATGTTGAATATTGAGCTTATAAATGCATGTTGAAGTGGTATATTTTTTAATGTGTTAAATTCCCTGTTTTGCTGTAATTTTTGTTGGCTTATACAGAGATATTGATATTCGGAACATATGTTTCGATACCTCAATGTTAAAACGAATGTGCAAGAAAATAGTAGCTTATTTTGGTATCAATACCATTCCCGAGTATCAATACTCGGGGTGAAAAATATAGATACTTTTGCCATGTATCGATAAAATGTTTAGTTTTGAATTTTGCAGAGAAATAGAATGCTAAAAAGGTATCGATACCCATTATGAGAAATATCAATACCAATGAGTATGTATCGATACCTACGTGACGTTTTTCTGGAAATTTTTGTTAAGTGGTCTTTAAGCACGTATTTAACAGGATACAAGGTTGTTTAATGTATGTTAGTAAATTTTTATGTCACCTATGGTATTTTAGACTTAAAATTCCTACAAATGATTATATGTGATGATGTTTGTATGCAAAGGAGACGGTGTGTAATGTGTTATATTGTAACGTGTTATGTTGTGTCTTGTCACTTGGTCTTGACGACCGAGCCGAGTATAGAATGTTACATATAGTACATGGGCGACCACTATCCGCCTACTTAAACTTACCTTCCACAATAATGCATGTTCATAATTAACCCATCCTTATGCCAGCCTCAGACTCATACTTCAAAATTCAGAATCATATATCATTTACATTCTTATTCTATCAATAACTCATCATATCATCATTGTTTAGTTAAACACGTGTTTTCGTGATTTGCCAATCCGTTTTGCAATATAACTGCGTTACCGAAGGCATCATAAACAGATTTCCTCACCACACTTTCACATATCATAGATTGTCTGGTACTGGGCTAGTAAAACAAGGAGGGTATATTAACAATGGTCATACTCACACATACAACACTAGTTTAATACAAATGCGTTAAGCAGGTGAAGACTTAGTAAGCACTACAAGAATAAACAGATAAATAAATCTAAATAAAATATTTCAAACTCATTCTGTTATTACATATTTACATACATATAAACTTCATAAAACTTACCTTAACACATTAAT
>JABFAF010277699.1:0-15930 GCA_013677275.1 Gossypium schwendimanii | reverse complement strand
ACTTTAATACCACCTTAATGACACTCCGTAAATATTTATAAAAATATTTATGGCTCAGTTTATAGAAATAAAGTCCCGATACCTCATTTTCTAAAACCACTTCACCTTAGGGTCTTACCACTTGAACTTAATAAATCGCTTATATAACAAAAATCACTATATAAAAAACTTTTTAAAATCATGTTTGACCCAAAAATATTATTATATAATATTTATGAACTTACTCGTCAGATTTGGTAGCCCCGAAACTACTATTTTCGACACCACTAAAAAACGCGCTGTTACATTTTTTAATCAAATTTCATTATTACAGTGGAAGCTGGAGTAGCGAAAGCTTCCTGCAGTTTTTCCTTTATTTTCTGATTTGAACTTGTGATTCGTGAATTTAAACAATGATGTTGAATGGTTTTATTATGGATTCAAATGTTCAATTCATGAGCTAATTTTCTTTGGGTTGGAATTGTTTTGGGTGAATTTTTATTATCTATAATGACCATGGTTTGATTCTAAGTTGAATACTATTTCATTCGATTTGTGATTATTTTTATTAGATCTGATTTAATTCTAAAAAGATCAATTAGATTGGATTATAATCGGTTGATATAGGCAAGTATTCGAAAGAATATTTGTAGAACTCTAGACTTAGAAGTTGCAATCTATACAGGGAAAGGGAGAAAAATCCAGATATCATTCTTGAGTTCTGTAGACATACAAAAACTCAAAATAATAGCTCAAAGTCTGGCTTTCGAAAAAATCAAACTGTAGTAGTGATTCCCTAAACAGTAGAATGGTAAGATTTTGCCATGGCATTATTATGTTATAGAAATAAACCCAAGTAATTCCAACCTTTATCATTCAACAGTACAAACTCTTTCCCACTTGTTCTTTGATAATTGCCACAACATTTTAATTGCCCTAGCATATTTTTAGTGATAATTGATTTTCTTAATCTTTCTTTACAGCTCTTTATCAATTAATCAAATATTCCTTTTGCACAGTTTAATTACTCAATTTCATAGTAATAGCATAACAAATTATTTTAGTTAATTTCAATCCTTGTGGAGACGACACTTACACATCATTTTATTACTTGATTCGATGTGTATACTTGCACATTCACATTACATATTCACAGCAACACTCCTTCGTAAACTACTCCTCAAGGTGGCCGAGCAAGAGAGTTTTTCTCAAGGGAAATGCTAGCTAAAGGGTAGTGGGGAAATGGAGGGCTTATGAGTGGAAGAGAGGAAAGAAAGATGAGAGAAAGATGATAGAAATGTGAATTGAGGGAGGAATGAAATGAGAGATGGGAGGTGGTATTTATACTAGAGTAATGGCTTGGGAGTTTGCTAAAAATAGCATGTGGATCCCTTGGATTTCTCCTTTGCTTGGCCGACCATAAAGTGTGGAGAGAGGGTTGAGTGGTTGCTTGATTCATGTTTGATTTTATGCGTGAATCATGCAAACAGTTGGATGGTTTTCAAAGGTTAAGTTGGGGGCTAACTTCTAATTTTTTCACACATGCAAAGACCTTAAATTCAAATATTCCAAAGCTAATTTGGGTTGATTTTCATGCCTTAGTTGATTTGGGCTCTTCTCCCCCTTGTTGGACGGTTTTGACAACCCAACTAACTAGTAGACTAACCCTTCTCAGCAACCAACTTTCAACTGGGCTTGATTAATTTTTCTAGGTCAAATTTTTTGTGTTGCCATCCACATGGAGTGGATATTAGTTCATGTCCATGTTTGTCTTGGCTTGTACATTTATTTCATTCAGTGTTGCAACTACAGCAAATTAAGCAAACAAAAATTATATGTAGCATAAAATAGTAAAATTATGTAAAGTTAATACTTAATTTCATAAAATTACACACTTTACTAAAATTATGCCCAATGTCTAAATATGAACTAAAATGACTCAATTACCTGTCCATATACATAAAATTTACATAGATTATAAGTAAAAAGTTTCTTGAAAAACCTATATATTTTAGACGTATCACATGACATGCAATTTTTCAACATTTACATCTTATTTAAGAATTCTATTCTAATTGACTTAAAACTGGTAGTACCATAGATAATTACAACCATCATACAAGACTACAAATAGCGAGAACTTACAGGTCAATATCATAACTTAATTACAATGTTATATTTGTTTTATCCTTTAGTGATAATATTGACAACAATTTTGCTGCCAACACATTTTGTATGCATAATAGTCTACCTCGCCACCTCTGGCATAGCCTTGGTGTTGTCTCTCCTAGTGTACCCAATCAACTTACCTGTAACACAATACACATAGGTAAGTTCATGAGAACTTAGTGAGTTAAACTCCCTTTACTTTATTGTCTCAATATAATGCATTTGGGAATTTCATTAACATCTCATGGTTCTTCGTTCTTCAACTTGAAATTGGAGAGTACCTTTAATCTTTATTCCATAGACACCATACCTTACTTTATGACCATGCCTAACCCTTATCATCTTTAATACATTACTAATGTTCTACAGTCAGCCTGTTCCTTAATTGTTCCCATTCTAAAACTCATACCTACAAAATAGTGTTGATTAAGTTGTTCTTTTAGTCTACCTAGTTCATACTATGAAGTCGCCACATTTCCTGACTCATTTCATTTTCTCTATACATATCTTAAGACTATACAGGATGCACCACTACATTTCTTACATAATCATTTCTCTCAATGTTCGCCATACGCATTATTTCTTCAGAGTTCGCCATATATACTATTCCTTCAGAGTTCGCCATATTTACCACTCTTCTCTTTCAAGGTCCTCCACAAAATTTTTCGCTTCAGATGTAGCCTCTAGGAATTTCCTCTAGCATGCGCCATAAAGGAGTTCCTTTCCATAGATCGCCACAAAGCCTTCCATTTCATAGATTGCCATGAAGGCTTCCATTTCATAGAATGTCATAAAGGCTTCCATTTCACAAATTGCCACAAAAGCTTTCATTTTTTTGGTGTGTTCACGATAGGGATTCACCTAGACTCACGTTACATGTGGTTTGTCCCTCATCATCTTGAGTCACGTAAAGAACCCTATTAGGTAAGAAGCTCCCTTTAGTTCTTTTTAATAATACCATAACCCACCAATTATGGTCTTATATGCTATGGTATTTCCATGTGACGCCATAGCCAACTAGCTATAGTCTTACACGATAAGGTGCCATAGACTTTTCTTTTCAAAGGATCGTGTTTAAATTCCCGACAGACTCCTTTAGGCGACTCTACCGCAGTGAACAGACTCACTTAACCGACCTTCAAGTATTAACCCCATCTAAGACTTAACATATTTCCTTTTGTTCATCTTATATATTCTAGAATCATTCATATAGCCTTATTTTATTATTAGAACATCTATCACACACTCAACTTATCAGATGCCATACAGACAAGTATTAACCCCATCCATGAACGGAAGCTTGATCTCTAGATCCCAAACATCCAACATAAAAACTCAATAATCACTGTTTATAAGACAGAGATGCCATTAAAACTCATTCATATAAATTTTATTATTCTTAGAACTCTCGTTCACTTTTATGTAAAGCCTTACTCCTTAATTTACTATCTACGCTCGTAAACAAACTTACTCGATTACTTACCCCGAACATGAAACAACCATTTGCATGAACTCTGATCCTTAATTTTAGCTTACAAGACAGATCCTTGATCAGCTCCAAAGTAAGAAAGAAGTGGTGTTTTTAAATAAAAGGAAGAAGATAACTCTCTCTTTCTTTTATATTTTTTAAAGCTCATATCTAGATATATAGAGAGAAAACCATGTTTCCATAGTGGAATTTAACACGTGTCATCAACCTTTAATACTGCCCTCTAATGGGTTAACATTTGTAAGGATACATATACAGGAGTCCATTATCTTTAAGTATCTTTGATTTACCCCATTGTTCATTCCTAGCCATCTCATTAGAATATAACTTACACATTAACTAGGCAAAATTGACATACCTACCTTTGATGTTATCTTCATTATTGAACCCTTAATACTCTTACATTCCCTTCATTTTCATATATCCACATCCTTCAGAGACCATTCCTTTCCTTACGTTCTATTGTCAACTAAACACTCTAAGTATACGTTAATGGCCTTAATTGGCCAGTTAGTGTTGGATCTAGTGCCCTAAATGTAGTGTTTTCATTAATATACACTTTTAATTTTTTTGAATAGATTGGTTTGTAAAAAAAATTCATTGATTGTGATTAATATACTTTGTATTATTATCATCACATGATTTTTGCACGCAAAGCAAAATGGAAAGAAATGTTGTTCATTGGTTATCTAATGTTTAACTAATACTAAGCTGTATTACGTGGTCGGATCGTAATACAAAAAGGTAGCTTATATTAGTAGACGAACCTAAACATTTCCTTAGTCTAATGGGAAATGAGAAAATCGATCTAAAGACTAATATGTCATCTATCAAGTCCAATTGGGCAGATGCCTTGTCTTGGGCATTAGAGCATATAGTTCCTAGAAGATTGAGACATAGATGTGACAGACAGTACATCGGATAGGACACAAGCAAAATAGATCTTGAATCTACCTATGAATTTATTCAATTGTGATGTTCATAGTGTGGTAAACATAAATCCTAAGTGAATGGCGAACTATGCATGTGTAACTCATACACTTTGATGTAAGTAAAAGCCTGAGTTCAAATAGATAAGGAATCGAAAGTTGGTCCGTTGGGTGTGCAACTTCTGTAGTATGTAGCGTCATTCACAAAAGTGGAATGCATAGCCCAAAACAAGGATAAATGATATCCTCTCATTGGCATTACATGGTTGATACTATAGTATCATGATTGAGCTCTCCCTAGCAACATACCATAATGAAGGTAACTACTCAGTGCTCGTCCAATGGCTTTTTCATTAGTGTATTACCCTCATAGGATATCCTTGATCTCTTTAGGATAATATTTGCTCTCCCAATATGTTCCTACTTTAACTCATGGTAACCATTACATCTTCCTTCATGAAAAATTAATTACTATCAAATAGTTTTAAAGTCATCTATCACAAAGACAAACGACCCGTGCCACATTTTCTTTTCATCAACTACGTATGTCCAATCGGTCCCTCTGCTAGTTCGATGAAACTAGAAATGAATTGCATGTTTGATTAGAAATGAATGGAATGAATAGAAAAAGAGAAATGGGAAACATTTAGGAATGATTATGATTTTCTCCAAAATAGAAAATGGGAATCATTTGGAAATGAATGTAGGTTTTCAAAAATGGAAATTGAAATGAAAATGAAAAATGAAAACTTACAATCCTATATAAGATTATTTAAAAAATGATGGAATGAGTTTATGTTTTTAAACTATTTTGAAGCCCGAAATTGAAAATAAATCATTCAGTCATAATGAACATGTTGAGTTATGACATATTGAACATATTTTCACAACATTTTACAATATTTTACCAAGGGTAAGATCATCAAAAAATTATTAGGGTTAAAATTGGGATGAGAAAATTATTTTTATATATAAATATTAAAGTTTATTTTGGAAAATAGAAAAACTAAATTAGTTTGGATCACATTATATAGTATTAGGTCAAAAAGGGCCTAAGAAGTACCCATTATTAGACCCAATGTGAAAGAGGCCCAAAACCTCTCATGGACATGAAAGGGGCGGTAACCTAATAGGAATACTAGGTAAAAATGTCCACCCCTCTCATACTCTGAGTAGAATGTTATTTTTCTATTTGAAATAAACCACTACAACTCAACAAAAGTTTTACCTTTTCTTCTATAAATAGATGGCACCAGTAGAGTGATTTACACAACTTTGAGAGATTATTTTTCTGCCAATAATTAGAGGGAATTTATTGTCAACTATTACATATATATTTTTCCAAAATAAAAATTGGTTGGATTCAATTGGTTGAATTTTTATTTTGGATTCAGTTGGTTGGATCCCACACTCGAAGTAGTTTGTGGTACGACAATAGTGGAGAAGATTGTTTGGTTGAAAGCCGAGAATAATGAATGTTTGCTAAGCTGAAAACACATGTACGATTTTGGTTAGGTTTTATTTCTATAAATATCACAAACCGTATCGGTTTTTTAAATTTTAATTTTTCGTTGTGCAAGAAAATAATTTTCAAACCAATTTTTTTCTAACAATTGGTATCAGAGCCAGGTTTGTGCTATGTTTATGATGTAAATTGAGACCGAATTTCTCTCTTTATCTTGTTTGATTGATATTTGATAAGATGTGGCATTCTTATAATTATTCGCATGTTTAAGGGAATGTATTTGAATGAATTCTATAGGATATATATTTTTATATAATTATTAATTTTGCCAAGGTTGTGGTTCTTAGAAAATAGACTGTGGACTATCATCTACATGTAGAATTATTTTTTATTTATATAATTCTTATGAGCCAAAAATGGACATAGGACATAAATGTATTTTTTCCAAAAAGGAGTTCATGACGAGGAGAAGATGGTGTAATGGGGATTGAAGGCATAATGAATGTCTTGGGGCGAAAAACTATGTGATTTTTGTTTTTCATTTATGTTCTAGAAATAGAACCATAGAAATCTTGACTGGCAATTTTATTTTATTATCCATCTCTTTATATATCTGTTTAATAATTATTTATGATATAATTGTGATATATATGTGTGAAATAATCCACAATTGATCTATTAAAGATAAACAGTGCGGTAATGAGAAAATACATGTGTTGTATTGTTCCATTAACTGTTTAGATTATTCGATTACTGTGAGAGGTGTGTTAATGAGAAGGTACATATCTAGGATTGAATATGACAAGGAAAAGCTTAGTTTATAAGTGGTCAAATATGAACCACCTCCCTTTCCTGGAAACACACTTGGTGCACGACTCATATTCACTTCTTTGGTTTTTACTTTAAAAGAAAAACTATGGAGAATCAAAATTGTTTGATTAAATCTTGTGAATCTATGAATGTGAATATTATAAAATTTCCAAAGCACGCCATGCATACATGAGGTAATCATGTCATATATACTTGTCATGCATATATTGGTCATACATGATTGAAAACGAGAATTAAAAACCTTTCATGTTTTTAAAATATTGAATGGAAGGTTCTTAAACAAGACCTATAGCCTTCATCAATGGTCTCATGCGATGGCATGCAAAGTGCACTATCCCACGGTGGGATTGCTATGTGGATTTCATTGAGTAGATTTTCTAAAAGTAAGAAGAATTCTCTTATGATCAAATGATAATTAGACTGAATCTTGTGGTAGGCATTATCAAGTGATAAGTCAAGAAATATTATCTTCAAAAGAAGACAACTAATCAAAGCATGTTACTCGGTGAGATTATCTCATGATGACTCATTTGTGGTACATAATGCGATAAGTGTTGAGTTGATAGTTATACACTCAAAATCTTCTAGTTAAGTAACTCCCTACAGAGCTTTACTTAAGTTAGAATGAAGGTCAAATGTTACACAATTACTAGTACATGTGAACGCCTAAGGAATTACGTTCATGTACTAATTGGATGGAAATCCATGTTCTTACTACTTAATCATAATCACCCCATGGTGGCTTGATTTAATGGATGTGGGAATTATCGTTGTAATGGATTACACATGTTTTCAAGGTTTAATGTAAGACACATGAATCATCTTAATGCATATCGTAATGTTGCAAAATGTTTTCAATCATTTTCTTAATACAAAGATATTAATATATGAATGTTTTATTTGCAGTTCGAAAATGATACCTATTCCTTTATTGAACATACTCATTGAAAGTAAACTAAACAAAAATAACAATAAGGAATGGAAAAGGAACTTGATAATCATCTTGAGCTGTAAGAAACATAAAACAGTTCTTGATAATAAATGCCCACTAGTCACTCAAGTTGAGGCTAGAAAATGCTAGGAAGAGTCTGATGAGATAGGTTATTACTATATGTTGGCAAGCGTGACCAATACTCTGTATAAGCAACTAGAGAGCTATAATACTACTAAAGCGATTCTAGATAAGCTAGAAGACATGTTCGAAGGCTAAGCTAACTTGGCTCGATAGCTACCATAACTAGTTTGATGAATGCCCACTAGAAGCCCAACACTCCGGTCAAATACCATACGATCACTCTTGTGAGCTATTTTACCGAGGTTGTGGACGATGAGGCCAATTTGGACCAAAACACTCAAATTGAGATGGTGTTCAAATGCTTGTCAAAGGATTTTACTGATTTTCGGGCCACATATATCCTCGGAAAAAAAAACATGATGCTTACATAACTCATGAAGGAGTTACAATCCTATAAGTTGATGTTTAACGACAGTTAGTTGATCTACAAAGAAAAAGCAAATATAATCATCATTTCTTCCTTAAAAAGGAAGCGAAAGTGTGCTAAGAAAGGAAAAGCTAAGGTCTCTAGGCCACCGCAAGTGGAAAGGAAGAGAACCATAAAACCTAAAGACTTATCTAAGTCTAAATGCTTCTTCTATAGGAAAAAAGGGCACCTCAAGGCACGCAATAAAAAGTGGAAGGAATACCTAGCTACCAAAGGCAACGGTATAGAACTCTTGATGATAGAAGCTTGTTTAGTGGAAGACTCAATAGGCCACTGGGTCATTGATTTGGGAGCCACTAATCGTATTTGTGTTTCTCTACAAGGGTTTGAGGAGACAAAAGATCATAGAGATAAGAGATTATCGTTGCGGACCAAGAACGAGACAAGTGTGGCAGCTGAAGTAGTGGGAGATGTACATCTTTATTTTGATAATTTTAGGAAGATTATTTTAAAAGACGTTTTCTATGTACCAAGTTTCAAAAGAAACTTAATTTCTTTTGTATGTTTATATAATGACGACTTAACCGTGACTTTTAATAATGGAATTTTAATATTTAGAAATCACAATCTTATCTATAATGGATGTATGTATACCTGATGCACTACAAAAGTGACACCTTTGATAAATTCAAAGATTTTCGTACGAAAATGGATAAACAACTAGGTTTACCTATAAAGGCACTTTGGTCTGATCAAAGTGGGGAATATTTATCTTATGAGTTCTTAGGGTACCTCAATTCTATCCCAGTTAACCACGTCGAGCACTCCACAACTGAATGGTATGAAAAAGAGAAGAAATCAAACATTGTTAGACATGGTACATTTGATGTTAAGTTATTCAAAGTTGTCAATCTCTTTTTTGGGATACGTTGTGCAAACGACTTGCTATATTATGAATTATGTACCAACTAAGGAAGCATCGAAAAATCCATACAAATTATGGTATGGCAGGAAGCCAAGTCTAAAACATTTAAGGATTTGGGGATGCGCAGCCCACATATTGGATAAAGATGCAAGGAAGTTGGACTCACGGACATAAATTATCCATGCTTGTAGGATATCCAAAGGGAACAAAGGGTGGTTTGTTTTATAACTTGAAAGAGCAAACTATTATAGTCTCAAATCTTGCTACTTTCTTTGAACAAATTTATATGAATAGATTCAAACCTCGAAGTAAAGAGGTACTCGATGAGCTTTCAGGAAATATAAAAAAGCCTACAGAAACAGTTCCAGAACCAACTCTTAATAATAGACTTGCAGACAATCAATAGCATAGGTGGTCTTTCTCGTTTTATATGTCAATGACATTCTACTCATTAGAACTGAAGTATGGACATTATCATCGATTAAACTATGGTTAACCTAAAAGTTTAGCATGAAGAACTTGGGAGAAGCTAATTTTTTTCTAGGCACTCAGATCTTAGGGGATCGAAAGAACAAAGTGATAGCACTATCTCAAGATTCATACATAAACAAGATATTGGAGCGTTATGCAATGACCGATTTAAAGAATGGAAATCAAACCTCTGTATCGAGATTTCATCTCTCCTTAAAGGACTTTCCTAAGACAACAGAAGAAAGAGAGACATGAAAATGGTTCCTTATGCCTCGACAATAGGAAGTCTTATGTATGTTATGATATGCACATGCCTAGATATCTGTTTTGCAGTAGGGTTGGGAAGTCGATATCAGGCAAATCTGGGACCAAGGCACTATCAAGGAATTAAGCATATACACAATTATTTATGGAAAATGATGGATTATATGCTTGTGTATTCCAGATGAGATCTTAATCTTATCGGATATACTGATTCTAACTTCCAAAAATGTTAAGATTCGAGGAAATCGACCATTGGGTTGTGTTTTTATCCTAAATGACGGGTTCATACTGTGAATAAGTGTCAAGTAGCGTTACACTGCTAATTTCATTATGGAGGGATGAATATGAGGTGTGAAAAAAGCTATGACACTATAATGGTATGGATATAGCTAAACCCAAATTAACTACATAAGGACAAAACACATAAGGGAGGCAATAATAGTGTTTCACGGAATGGTAGGCATAGTCAAAGATCGCATATGAGGACAAACATAGGGATTTTGTTTAGCCAAGACTCTTATAGCTAGAGAGCTCTTTGGAGAACATATTGAGGGACACAAGAATGCAAAACATGACTCATCTACTTCACTAGGGCAAGTATTCTCTGATCCGGTGTCTTAAGTGTAGTATTTTCGTCAATACACACTTGTAATTTGTTCAAATAGATTGGTTAACAAAAAATTTCATTGATTACGATTAATATACTTTGTATTATTTTGCTCACATGTTTTTTCCATGTAATGCAAGATGGAAGGAAATGTTACTTATTAGTTGTCTAATGTTTAACTAATACTAAAAAGTATTACGTGTTCGGATCGTAATATGAAAAGACAACTTGTATTAGTAAACAAACCTAAACATGTCCTTAGTTTAATGGGAAATAAGCAAACTAATTGAAAGACTAACATGTCATCTATCAATTCTAATCAAGGAGATGCCTTGTCTTAGGAATCAGAGCGAATGACTCTTAGAAGATAGAGACAAAGATATGACTAACTGGACTAACAGTACATTCGATAGGACCCAAGTAGAATAGATCCTAAATCCACTTATGGATTTATTCACTTGTGACATTCATAGTGTGGCATGCCTAAATTCTGAATGGATGGCAGACTATGTATACATGACTCATACACTTTGATGTAAGTAAAAGTTCAAGTTCAAATAGATAGGAATCAAAAGTTGGTCTTTGGGTTTGCAACTTCTGTAGTATGTAGCGTCATTCACAATAGTGGAATGCATAGCCCAAAACATGGGTAAATGATATTCTCTCATTGGCATTACATGGTTGATGAAAAGTAAATATGGTCACGGGTCGTCAATCTTTGTGATAGATGACTTGATCACTATTTGATAGTAATTGACTTTTCATGAAGGAAGACATAATAGTTACCATGAGTTATAATAGGATCATGCTTGGAAAGCGAATATTATCCCAAAGAGATCAAGGATATCCTATGAGGGTGGCACACTTATGACAAATTCATTAGACGAGCACTAAGTAGTTGCTTTCGTAATGGTATGTCACTAGGGAGAGCACAATCATGATACTATAGTAGAATGACTTCATGAATAAATGAGTTTATAATTAATAGGTGAAAAGCTAGAACTTAATTATAAATCATTTGAGCCTCAACTATATATGTTCAATTGGTCCCTCCTCTAGCTCGTCGAAAATAAAAATGAATTGTGTGTTCGAATAGAAATGAATGAAATGAATAGAAAAAGAGAAATGGGAAACATTCATGAATGGTTATGGTTTTCTCTAAAATAGAGAAATTGAATCATTTGGAAATGCATGTAGGTTTTTAAAAATGGAAATAGAAACGAAAATGAAAATGGAAACTTGCAATCTTATATAGGATTACTTAAAAAATGATGGAAGAATGAGTTTATGTTTTTGGACAGTTTCGGTGCCTAAAAATGAAAATAAATTATTCGGTCATAATGAATATGTTGAGTTGTGATATATTAAACATATTTTCTTAAAATTTTACTAGGGGTAAAATTATCAAAATTTTTCTAGGGTTAAATAGGGATTATAAAATTGTTTCTATTTATAAATATTAAATTTTATTTTGGGAAATAGAAAAACTGAATCGGGTTAGATCACATTAAAGAGTACTAGGCCATAAAGAACCGAGAAAGTACCCGTAATTGGACCCGATGTGAGAGAGGCCCCAAAACCCCTCATGGACATGAAGGGGGCAGCAACCCTAGTAGAAATACTAGGTAAAAATGTCCCACCCTCCCCTACTCTAAGTAGGATGTTGTTTTTCTATTTGAAATAAACCACTACAACTCAACAAGGGTTCTACCTTCTCTTCCTATAAATAGATGGCACCGGTAGAGCTATTTACACAAAATTTGAAAGATTATTATTTTGCTTAAAAATAGAGAGAATTTATTCTCAACTGTTGCATATATATTTTTCCAAAATAAAAATTCTACCGATTTCTATTAAGAAGAGAATTTTCATTTTCACCTCAAAAAGGAAAGAAAAGTTTTTGTAGTTCTGTGTTTCGATTTAATTGGTTGGACCCCACACTTGAAGTAGTTCATGGTACAAGAATAGTAGAGAAGATCGTTTGGTTGAAAGCCGAGAATAACGAACATCCGCTAAGCCGAAAACCCAAGTATGATTTTGTTTAGGGTTTATTGCTATAAATATTACAAATGCGTCACTCAAATTCCTTCAAGCTACTCGCCCAATATAGGACCTACCAATTCTAGGTGTTATAGGCAGGACTACCCGATAGTGAGACTAGTAGGGAAGGGGCCAATGCGTCGAGAAAGTTTCGAGGCGAATCAAGTCAATGCCATTCTGAGGGAGAAATGAGGGTGTTGTGAGAATGGGTGGGGGAGAATGTCACAAGCCAAGGTGCAAAGCCTGTGACCATTGCACAAAATGCCTCCTATAAAGGTTTATTGGTTAAATGAGGCCCATTTGACCCATGAGAGCTAGCCTGATTCAAAGAACTAATAGAGAAACTTGTCTATTTGAAGTAGATATAGAAAAATCAAGTTACCTTGGTAAATTGGGAAAGTAATCTTAGAAGATATGTAATCTGATAAGATTTGATTTTGTAATCTAAGAGATTGTGTAAATCCCTTAATTGCAGATATGCTTCGATCTCGTTCAATGATGTAATTCGATCTATACCGTCAGTTTTAGGAGAGCTCAACTATTAATAAAGGGCCTCACCCTTAGTTGTAGGTTGTCCATTGTATTCCATTCTTTAGTTGTGAATACTAAATTAATAGCATTTACTCAAACAACTAGCATGCATTTTTTTTTTTTTTGTGTTTATTCTGTTCTTTTGAGTATTCTTTTGGCTTGAGTTGCTTTCACTATATAAATTGGTACCTTGGAGGAATTCTACAAGAATTCTCACTTTGCGAGAGTTAGGTTGACTTAGGCAGATTTGGAGCGAAGGAATCGCCTAAGGCCGCATAGATTACAAGACTGAAAGTCTAGCCCCGTGACACTTTCACCTGGCTTCTCTGACAATTTGGACTTGGGTTTACTCTTTCAAGATTATTTGCACTTCAACTCCCTTTTTCAATCTTTGCTATTTTGTTAGACTTGTAGAAACACTAATAGAACGGTTCAATTTTTGGCAAGGCAACTCTATTGCAAGCGAGCTACGTGGAGCATATGGTACTTGTCTTTTTATTTCTTGTGTTCTATCATTTGATTGTTCCATTATCTTGAGAGAGAGGAGTTAAGATCGATTATACTTGAGTAAGCATATTGGCTTGAGTCTTCAAGTACTCTCTTTTCTTTTATTTTTTTAAGTTTAGTAGAATTTTATGATTATTTAATAAAATAATTCCAAAATTTAATAACAAATGACAAAATAGAGCTGGCAAGCTTAATTCTTGAACATTTTTTTTGAACAAGTTCTTGAACAATTAAGCAAGCATTTCTTGTGTGTAAAAGCATTTACATATATTGATCAATCAAATTGACTTTATAACACCAAAAAATGAAAATGAAACAATGGTCTCCTTGTTCCCCCTTCTAACTTGGTATTAGCAACCAATTTGATTATCACACCTTAACCACGTATAAAATGATTAAACCATATATATAGTACTCAGTACTAAATGATAATCTCCTTGTTAATAAGAATTAGGATTTAGAAGAAGAAGCAATATTTGCCACCCCAGGCACATGAACAGGAAACTCATCAATCTCATCAATCCAAGGGCTTTTCTCCTTAGCTGGATTGATGGTCTTTAATGCCTTCCAAACTGCACTGTTGCACTTAAATCCTGACCCGAAAGCAATCTGCCATGTCCTATCACCTCTTCTGATTCTTCCTTTGGCTTCAGAGTAAGCTAATTCATACCACAAAGAACTGCTTGAAGTGTTCCCAAATCTATAAAGCGTCATTCTCGATGGCTCCATGTGCCAATCTGTAAGGTCAAGGTTTTTTTCAAGCTCATCTAGCACGGCTCTCCCACCTGCATGAATGCAAAAATGTTCGAATGCCAACTTGAAATCTGGGATGTAGGGTTTGATCTTCATCTTCAACACTTTCCTTGCCACTAACGTGACGAAAAACAGGAGTTGCTCCGACATGGGAAGAACTAGTGGCCCCAAAGTGGTGATGTTGGTTTTAAGGGCTTCTCCGGCGACAGCCATGAGGTCTTTCGAGAGGGAAATGCCGATTCTTTTGGTTTCGTCCTCACGTTGGAAGACGCAGTTGTAGCATTTGTCATCGGCACCTTTGTGCGTGCGTACGGTGTGAATGAGTTGGTATTTGGAGCGGTGGCGATCGGATGAGCGGTTGGAGAGAAGGATTGCGGCACCGCCCATGCGGAAGAGGCAATTTGAGACGAGCATAGATCGGTCGTTGCCGAAGTACCAGTTGAGAGTAATGTTCTCCATGCTTACCACTAAGGCATAAGAGTTGGGGTGCACCTATATTTCCAACGAAATATTCAATCGTCATATCGTGATTTCAGCTCTTTTTTTATTTTTATTTTTCATGTTTTATCACATTCAACAGAATAAGTTTATATGTTATGATAAAAGTACATCCATAATGATAATTTACACTAATATGAACTGAATGATAATATTGGGAACTAGCAAAAGATTATCCTACCAAATAAGTTCCACTTAAATGGAGGCAGACCATGTGTAAGATACAGCTGGAATTTAGTGGCAGCACCTATTGATTTTTAATTGATTGAAGCAACTGTCATTTCCTTTAAGAGGCTTACTTCTCCTAATAAAATCAACTGCTGCCGTCCTTTATTAATGTGCCTCACCTAATTATTCAATTGCCACCTTTAATGTATTGTTTGTAGTTTACCTTTAGTTTGAGTTATATTCGATTATCTTAAAAATTTTAAGAAACAAGATCAATAATTAATATTTTTTATATTATTGACTGAATGACATAAAAATAATAAATAATTTATTTGACATTTGATCTCTAGGTAATTTCTATCTCTATGCCTTGGAAAAAAATTACAACTCACCATCAATTTAATAAAATTGTCTATTAAATCCAGCAAGGTTTCTTCTAAATTACCTAAGGCTTCAAAAAGTTTTAATGATAAGGGTTCATTCATAATAAAAAATTCTTGGATATTATAGTTACCTAAGGATTGAAATCAAAAGCATGTGGCAGTGTTAATGTCTCTTGGTTCCATAGATAATGAATTTAATGATCCTTAAAAGGTATATGATATTCAAGTATTATAAAATTATCGAAAAATTTTGCGCTAATATCCTAGATCTTATAGGAATTCAATACTAATATGTATCTAAAAATTTTAAGGAAAAAAAAAAACACTAGGTACTAAATAGTATGTGATTTAAGTGGGATACGCTAGGTTTTTTTAAAAAAATACGTATTAGAGGAATAAAAATATGTAATTTAAAAGTTTTATTTGGATTCGCATCAAAATTATTATAAATAAAAAACAATATAAATATAAATATATTG
>JABFAF010277609.1:0-16155 GCA_013677275.1 Gossypium schwendimanii | reverse complement strand
TTTTGAATGGCCAAATTGGTATGCTTGTGTGTGATATTGGCATGAAATGTTGCTTTGAATTTGTGAAACTTATGTTTTTTTAATACCTTGATGGTTAGTGTTTGTATGATCAAATTGATGCATGGTTATGGTCAAAGTGGTATATGTTGGCATGTTAGCAAATTGATCATTTAAGGCATGTTTTGGTATGTATATATATTGGATGTTGGAACCATTTGGTAATCGCTAGTTTTGTGTCATTTATATGGTTTTGATACATGAGAGAAGTGGTCCAAATGGTAAAGTTAATTTTCTTTGCCATGAACCTAATATGGTATGGTTGGTATGTGTCAATTGTGGTATGTTTTGGTTTGGAAACAAGTCAATTAATAAATGGTTAAATATGCACAAGTTCAGGTATGTTCAATGTATGTGTTTAAGGTGCCTTTATGACATATTGGTTGTATGAACAAATACCATAATGATCTAGTTTTATTATGTATGTTTTAAGTACATTTTGAATGCTTGAATATAGGTGCAAATAGCTTGTATGTGTAAGCTTGTTTTGGGTGAGAGAATTGGCTTAAAATGGCCTATTTCTTGTCCACACAGCCTAAGACATGGCCGTGTATCTCAGTCGTGTGTAACACATGACCATGCGACAAGGCCGTGTGTCCTCTGTAGTTTTTAAAAGGTTGCATTTCGAGAGTTACACGGCCTAGCGCACGGGCATGTGGCTTGGCCGTGCACGGGCACAGACATGGGCTAGGACATGATCATGTGTCCCTGCTTCGAATGCCCATATGGCCTGAGACACGGGCGTGTGTCTCAGCCATGTGAAAAATTCTATCTTTTTCTATAAGTTCTAACTATTTCTGATTTAGTCCCGAATCATTTCTAAAGCGCTTCTATAGCTTCGAGGGCTCGTAAAAGGGACATTGTGTATGATTTTGATTGATAATTGCCATGATTTCTGAAATGATCAAAATCAAATGTTTTAAGCTTTAAGTTTTCGGTAATCCTCCATAACCCTATTCCAGCGACGAATACAAGTTAAGGGTATTATAGTCCTAACTCAAAATCAAGGTGAAACCACTCTTGGTTCCATTAATTCATTTATTCTAACATAGTTTTTGGGATGTTACATCGGATTCCTTGACTCACAACTGATAATATCCTGAATTGAGATCAATTTTCAAGAATATGGTGACCTTGTTCATCTATACGAGACAATGACTATTTGTTATTTATGGTGACCTTGTTCACTTGTAGATAATCAATACACAATCTCATTGACTCATCCTTCTTTTTAACAAATAAAACCAGTGCACCTCTCGGTGATACACCTAGTTTGATGAATCTTTGATCAATCAGTTCTTTCAACTGAGCTTTCAACTCTTTCAATTTTGTCAAAGTAATTTTGTACAGAGCAATTGAAATAGGAGCAATTCCAGGCATTAATTCCATTACAAATTTCACTTCTCTTTCTGGCAACAACCTTGGTAATTCTTCTAGAAATACATCTACAAATTCTCGCATAGCCAAGGCTTGCTCAATTTTTTATCCTATCACTCTCGTGTCTAATAAATAAGATAAATATGCTTCACACTCTTTTCTGACTAGTTTCTGAGCTGCCAAGGTTGTTATATATTGGTGACACAATCCGCTCAATCAGTTTCAACATTAACTAATTTGCCATTTTGTCATTTTAACACAACCCGCTTCTGTCTACAGTTAATAATGATGCCATGTATAGTAAGCTAATCCATACCAAGAATGAGATCAAGCTTGTTAAACGATAATAACATCAAACCCACAGGAAACTCATAGCCCTGCAATTTCAGCGATCACTTCCTATATATCTTATTCACTATAACGCACTATCCTAGAGGGTTCGATACTCTAACATCAAACTTATTCAATTCTACTGGCATATTTTTCTCAATTACTAATGTAGTGCACATATATGAATGTGTTGTTCTAGGACTGATTAAAGCATAAATAGTAACATAAAAAAGACATAATGTACCAGCAATCACATCAAGAGAAATGACTTCTTCTTTGGCCCAGATTGTGTATACTATGGCAGGTTCTCAACCCTCAGACTTTGTAGTCACCTCACATGAAGTGTTGCAACTAATTCCTGCATTATTTTTAGGTCTCTGTTTTCTACCTCTCTATGGGGTGGTTAATGATTTAGTGATCTACTTGAAGCTAATTTTATTTTTTGCAGACAATCCTTCCGAAAATGTTCCATCTATCCACATCGAAAGTAGACTCCACTCTTCAATTGACATTCAACAAAATTATTTTTACCACAATTCTCACATAACGATTTATTCAAATTGCAGACATTACCCGCATTGGTGACTAATGTGGCCTAGAGTCTTGGGTTTTCATGTTGTGATCAATCTCTCCCCGAATAACTAGAAAGAGGCGTGAACCTATTTAAAATAACGATGAACCTATTCCATCTCTCCTAATGTTTCATTTTAACTTGCTTCTTGGCATTACATATATCCTCCCTTTTCTATGCTCTATCTATCTGAGTAACAAACTCTTTATTTTCAAGAGCTCCAACCAACATCTGAATTTCTTCATTCAAGCTCGACTCAAAGCGAGTGCACATTTCAGCTTTAATGGGAACTATCTCTCTAGAATATTTACTTAGTCGTACAAATTCCCTCTCATACTCCGTAACTGAAAAGTTTCTTTATTTTAACTCGAGAGTCTCTCTCTTCTTTTTTTCAGATATCGCGAACTAATATATTTCTTCCAAAATTTAGTTTGGAAGAATTCCCAATCTACTATTTCCTTTGGAATCAATACAATCAGTGTAGTCCAACATTGATATGTCTCATCTTTCAATAATGAGACAGCGCGCCTCAAACAATCATTTGGCAAACACATCAACTCATCAAAGACCCATTGTGTATTTTTTGACCAATATTAAGCTTTAGCTGGATCATCATATATTTTTCCTCAAAATTCTAACACCCCATACTTTATAATTTTTTATATTAGGGGTTTATGCACATTTATTGGGTTCAAATCTTGAGGACATGGAGATACTAGGAGAAATATAGTAGGGGATGGAAGATGCAGAGCCACTGGATGAGTTCACAGGAACTTTACATACCACTAATTCATCATCAGGAAGAAGGCACCACACGCCTCAGTTCCATGCCCTTGAACCAAGGGGGCACTCAGAGTAGCTCCTTGTGTAACACCCCTTAACCAGTCCAGTCGCTGAACTCGAGCTACAAGATGCTACAATAGTAAACAGAAACAATCATATGCAATTTGCTTAATAATATTCACTAAATCAACACATGCGAGTTAAGTATATGTTCAACATGAAATACAATGAAATATAAGTCTCATTTGAACTTGCAAATGCCCTTAAACCAGCTCGAAACTAAATCGGGACCATTTTTAAACTTTTTTAAAAAGATAAGAAAAAAGGAAAAACATGGGTCACACGGTCGTGTTGCTAGTCTACGTGATAGGATGAGGCCGTGTGGTGCTATATCGCGCTACCATGTCCCCAAACTGTATAACAATCTGATGTCATGTAATCCAAGGTTACACGGCCGTGTCGCGAGGCCGTGTAACTAACTGCAGCCATGTAAGACCAAAACCATCATGAAAAAATAAAGCACATAGTCATGTCACCTACTCGTGTGTGACACATGGCCTTGTGGTAGGCTGTGTGCAACATATACGACCCTTTTTTGTGCAAAGAACATACCAATCCTACAAGGTAACCTAAAATGGCATTCATACCATTCAAACCTAATCCAACGCATTTACATTTCAAAGCTAAAACATCCTTCTATGTAACCTTCTAAACATTCAACCAATATGCCCTTATTGGCACCAACATATATTCAAACTCAAATCAAATACAATTCAAACCAAACTTTTAACCATTTCATGCCAAAACACTCAAACCATTTTATACCACAAGCTAAGTCACATACATATCACAATTTAAGGTTTCCTTTCACATTTTCCAATACCTTTTAGCATTCACTTAAGTTACCATTTTCACATGCTTATATATTCAAACTAAAAAATGCTAAAATACAAGCACTTACTAATTCATAAGAATAACATCATTCAAACTTTGCCATTACTATTAACTTTTTAAATACCAAACTTGGAAACAAATTATACATCACATAACAAATTACCGTATAAACTTTTATACAAGCACAACCATACCAAACACATTAATCCAATTATACAAGTTTGACCATCCTATGTACATGCCACAAGTAACCAAGTTCAAAACATCAAAAGCCTATCAAATTAAGAGATGGTAGGTGTGGGCTTCTCGCTGATCCGATTGACACATTCTGAACGTTCAAAATCTACATAAAAGTAGTAACATGGGTAAGTATATAAAATACTTAGTAAGCTCATACAATTTAAACATTTACTTACCTCAATTTTTTGTCACAAGCAAAACTCAATATGTAACACAAATATACCCATCAAGATTCAAACATCATTAATATATAAAATTTTGAGCTCAATCATATATATAACCTCAATTATTCATGTTTTCATTTCAAACCAACATGTACCTTATATCCAAATCATGTATATTACTTTGCCAACATCCAATGGCATATTATCACATTTTCATTCACAAATTTACCTGATGAAAATTCATAAAAGAACTTCGTACATAGGTGAAAGTAATAGTGCATGGTTACCCATTTGGTTAAACCTACACAAATCTAATAATAGTACCTGGTCACCTGATAGGGTTAAACTTACACGAATCAAATAATAGTGCTTGGTCACTCGTTAGGGTTAAACCTACATGATTCGAATAACAGTGTATGGTCACCCATTAGGGTTAGACCTACACAACAAATAGCCTAGCTAGGGCTTAATAAATGTCACAAACTGACTCAATTTTCAAAATTATATTATTCCCCTTGAGTGAAAATTGTTTTCAAAGTGGATTTTTTCTAACATACTTAGGAGGAGTTTTATTGGTAGCAGAAAGGTGGAGAGAATTTGCAACAGCTGGTTTTTCAATGGTGTCAGAAATAGTGGTTGCGGGACCACGAATAAGTTCGTATAATTGGTATTAAAATTATTCAAGTTAATAGTAATTTTTATATTGGATTTTGATTTGATGATTTTAAACAATTGAATTAAAAGTTAGTGTAAGTGATTGGGTTTAAAAGTTCAGTGGTTATTGAAAATGAGGTATTAAGACCTCATTTTTGTAATATAAAGCCATAAATATTTTTATTAAATATTTATAGAGCTATATTATATTGAATTGAAGTTGGGTTCGATAATTTTGATGATTTATTGCTTAATTTAGGTAAAATGATTAAATTGTAAAAGAAGTAAAAGTTAATTGCTATAGATTTAAAATAGTAAAAGGACCAAAATGGTAAGTAAACCATGGTGAAAAAGTCCAAGTAGTGGTGGCATGATTAAATCCATTAATATTTGGGCTATTTGCTCGTTTAGTCTTAATTAGTTTAGGATTAAATAGAAAATAAGCTTGTTTAGTTAAAATTTAAAATAATTGAAGGACTAATGGTGTAATTGGAACCTCCTTAAATGACCTAATAATAGAAATGATATGAAATTCTCTAGATTTTTTTAAATTGCAATTAATTCCTAATTAATTGAGGATTTACTAATTAATCTGTTTTTCAGTATGATCTAGAATGGTGGTTTTGTAGCCACAATTTTAATGTGTCAGATCATAAATGTTAATTATTTAATATTTACAAGGTTATTAATTTCATGTTAAAATTTGATTATGAAATTTTATCATTTAGATAGCTAATTAAGTGAAAAGGATATAATCATAAAAATTGTAAAAGTGGAGTTCTATAGATTAAAGGCATCAAATGATAATGGGAATGTAAGGCAGGGCCCTTAAATAGTAAATATACCATTTCAAGGGATAATGGACGGTTTGGGTTTCCTTTTTGCTAAAATATTAAGTGAAATTAAATGGTAAAATCGTAATTATGTTAATAAGTTAAATTTCAGTAAAATAAGATGAAATTTAATCATCTTCTTCAATTTCTTCTCTCCATTTTATCCAAAACCCTAGTGTAAGAGGAGAAACCCGTTCGGCAGTGCTTGGTTCCATAACAGGTAAGTGAAATCTCACCCATTTTTAGTAATTTTTATATTTCCGAGTTCGTATTACCTTATTCTAGCTAACTCGAAGACCAATTTGTGAAACTTTTAAATGTTTTGAATTGTGTCATTGTTGAGTTTGAGTTATTATTGAAACCTTACGAAAGAATATTGATTTTAGTTTTTAGAAAGGACTATTTGGTAAAATAGTTTTTGATTATTTTACGGTTTAAGGAATAAATTGTTAAAGTGATAAATTTTCAAGGACTTGATGAGAAATAATTGCAAATATGTGCTTTCGAGCCATACCTACTGACTCTACTGAAAAGATTGCTCTATCGAGTAAAAGAAATCCACTAAATATACTAAACTACTGTACTGATTGTTAATTTATGATAAAGGTTGCACTTTATGGAATTTCAATATTGAATTTTAACTGATTGCTATGTATAATTTTTAAAGGTTTAACAAAATAAACAAATGACCTTACTAAGCTTTATTCAAGCTTACCTGTATTTGTTTCATTTTGGAAAGCCACATATGGCATGTACTAGGACTCTTTTGTATGTGTGATATTGAATCCTAGTTGTGCAAGTGATATCTTTAAACTTATGTTGCTAGGTTGAATAACTAAGAAAGAATTGTATGCTTAAGTTGAAATGAATGATTTAAGTGAAATCAATGACCCTATATTGAATTGTGGTAAGTGATGAAATGGAAGTAAACTTCAATATGTATATGTGCTTTGTCATGAATTATTGAGGTGTCAATGATGGCACATTGGTTAGGCATTTGAATTGATTCTATTATATGTTTTGGAAGCCACATGGGCTGTTACACGTCTGTGTGAAGCACACAGGCAACCCACAAAAGCGTGTACCGAGAGTGTATTTTTAAACAGTATAGGTTCAGATTTCACACGGGACAGACACAAGGCCTGCGAAATGACTGTGTGTCCAAATCAGAGAGTTACACGGTTCATGCACACTGGTGTGTAAGGTCACACACGAGTGTGTAGGTTAACCACACGACCATGTTTGGAGCCACACGGGCTGGACTCTATCACATGGCCTAGACATACGGGCATGTGACCCCTGAATTGAAATTTTTTCAATTTTTCTTGAAAATTCTAATTTGTTCTGATTTGGTCCCTAAATGTTCATAACTAATTTTTAGAGCTTCGAATTCTTGATTTAAGACCCGAAACCGAATGATCTCTTTTATATTGAATATTACTTTTAATTTTGGAATTGATTGATTATTGAATGTAAATCGTATTAATAGTTCCAGCTTGACTGGTAACATTTGTTATCCTATTCTGGCAACAAAAATGGGATATGGGTGTTACAAGTACTGTCACGGGATGAGGGTATGCATGGACTATCACAAGCTTAACAAAGAAACATGGAATGAGCATTTCCCTTTACCTTTCATCGATCAAATGTTGGATAGATTAGTTGGGAAAGCCTTTTATTGTTTCTAGAAGTATTCATGGACGATTCCTCTATTTTTGAGAACTATTTGAAGAATTTGGAGTTAGTTCTTTGTCATTGTGAAGAAACTAATCTTGTCTTGAACTGGGAAAAATGTCATTTCATGGTTTGTGAAGGCATTGTTCTGGGACATAAAATATCACAAGAAGGGATTGCCATTGACAAAGCAAAGATTGAGGTGATCAAAAAGTTGCCGCCACCTACCACTGTCAAATGTATTCGATGTTTCCTATGCCAAGAAGGATTTTATCGAAGATTTATTAAGGATATTTTGATGATATCCAAACCCTTTTGTACATTGTTAAAACATAATAGAGCCTTCAATTTTGATAAGCCATGTTTGAAAGTGTTTAAAGAATCAAAAAAGCAACTGGTGACATCACTGATTGTCATAGCACCAGATTGGACACTGCCTTGTGAACTTATGTGCGGTGCTTGCGATTTCTCTATAGGAGCAGTATTGGGGCAAAGAAAGGACAAGGTGTTCCATGCAATATATTATGCGAGCAAGACCCTGATAAATGCACAACTTAACTACACTACCACTAAAAATGAGTTATTAGTTATGATATTTGCGTTTGAAAAATTTAGATCCTATCAAGTTGGTACCAAGGTCACAGTTTATACAGACCATTCTATATTTGGTGACCAAGAAGGATGCCAAGCCTAGGTTGATCAGGTGGATATTACTGCTGCAAGAATTTAATCTTGAAATTCATGATAGGAATAGGATCGAGAATCAAGTGGCTGATCACTTATCAAGGTTAGAAGCAAGAAATGAAGATGGCAATATTAAACTCAGTAAGGAAGAATTCTTAGATGAGCAATTGCCAGTTTTCACGGCATTACCTTGGTATCCTAATATAGTCAATTTCCTATTGAGTGGGTTGTTGCAACCTGAGCTAACTTATTAAAGAAGAAGGAAATTTCTTCATGATGCCAAGCAATATTGTTGGGATGAGCCTTTCTTATTCAAACACTATGTGGATCAAATTATTAGGTGATGTGTTCTAGATGATGAGATTCAAAGCATTTTGCAACACTATCATTCAGCACCTTACGGAGGGCATTTTAAAGGAATGAGAACTATTGTAAAGGTTCTCCAATCTGGTTTCTATTAGCCAAGTCTATTTAAAGATGCTCATGAATTCTATTAGACATGTGACCGCTATCAACAAATAGTAAGCCTATCGAAAAGGCATTAAATGCTGCTACAAAAGGCTTTAGAAGTTGAGTTGTTTGATATGTGGGGGATCGAATTTATGGGTCCATTTCCACCTTCTTGGGGCAATATGTACATACTTGTGGCTGTAGATTATGTCTCCAGGTGAGTAGAAGCTCTTGCTCTCCCTACTAATGATGCAAAGTCGGTGGTGCGGTTCTTGCATAGAAATATCTTCACAGGATTTGGTACACCCCGTGAACTTATTAGTGATGAAGGCTCCCATATCGATTGCAAATTTTTCGCCAATGCATTGAAAAGGTATAGGGGGAGGCATAAGATTTTCATGGCATATCAGCCCTAGAAAAATAGACAAGTTGAAGTTTTTAATAGAGAAATTAAATAGATTTTGGAGAAAGTGGTAAACTTAACTCGTAAAGATTGATCATCCAGATTGGGTGAAGCTCTATGGGCATATCGTACTGCATTCAAATCACCAATGGAGATGTCACCTTTCAAGCTTGTCTATAAGAAGCGTTGCCATTTACCTGTTGAGCTCAAACATAATGCATTTTGTGCCATCAAGAAGCTGAACATGGATTGGTTCGCTATTGGTAATAACTAATTACTTGAGCTAGATGAGGTGGATGAATTCCAAGCTCAGGCACACGAGAATGCTCAACTGTACAAAGATAAGACCAAGTGATGGCATGATAAGAAGATTATGCCATAGAAATTAAAACCTGAACAATAGGTGTTGTTGTTCAATTCTAAGCTCAAATTGTTTTCGGGAAACTTAAAGTCTCGTTGGGTAGGATCTTTTGAAATAGTTCATGTTTATCCTCATGGAGCTGTAGAGGTCAAAGATATAAAGACTGGGCTTACATTCAAAGTCAATGGACAGCATTTGAAGCATTAACAGGATGCTTCTGTGACTCAAGATAAACAATCGATCTCTGAAATACATAACTTCCATAGCTCCATTATCATTTTTATTTTATTTTTTTCCTTGTTAATTTTATTTTTCTTTGGTTGTTTCATCTGATTGGTTTAATATTTTTATTTTTTTTATTTTGCAAGATACTAAGGGTCGAGCTTCATCTTTTAGTCGTTAGCCCATTAGAAATTTTTGCCTACATATTTACTTTCAATAAATTTTTTATTCCCCCCAAATATCATCTCACTATGTCAGGCCATAATTATCACACTCTTATCACCCATGTCAAGTCTTCAGTAACTTTTTACATTTATTCCCCTTATTTTCTTTTTCTTCTAACCTTATCATTTCACCTTCTTTACAATTACCTTCAACCTTTGTTTTATTCCAGACTTACTCGTGTTTTCGCAAAGAATTAAAAGTGTCCACCTTTTTCTTTCCAATCAATCTAAACTTTTCAAAGCAAAGGCCAGGCGTGTTTCTTCTCAATCACCCTCTATGCCACCAAGAACCTTTTTCAATGAAGCCATAGAGGAGAAATACACAAATACCACCTCCAAGCATTCGTTCTGTTTGGAAAAAGGTTTCCTTTTCAAAGATTCACCCTTTATGGGGTATGATGACTTGGTTTCTACCAGAGTCAAAAAGCACGGGTGGAAAATCTTTTGCTTGGATCTGGAAGATGTTTTAACAAAGGTGGTGCGAGAGTTTTATGCCCAGCTGACCTCTCCCAACAATGTTTTTATATATGTGAGAGGTGTTTCAGTGTTGCTTGATGAGTACTCTATCAATGCTCAGTATGGCTTACCTGATGGTCAAGATGAGCATTCCTAGTTTGCCACAACAATCATGGCGGAGGGCGTATATAAAGTTCCTAAGGATCTATGTGTGGAAGGAACCAAGTGGACAGTGTCCAGACAATATTGCTATACTAAAGAATGAGTTCCTTTGAAACCCCATTGTCTTGGTACCACTTCCTCAAATCTCGTCTGTGTCCTTCTACTCATAAATCTAAAATTTTAAATGAGCGAATGCTACTACTCTATTCTGTAATGACATGGAGGAATATCAACGTGTGAAAAATTATTTTTAAAGAGCTTCATAGTTGTGCCCAAAAGAATGCTGGCAGCCTTAATTTTCCTTCCCTTATTAGTACCTTTTTCCAACGTTTGAAATTCCTAGTTCAAGTAAATGAAGATATGATTCCAAACAAAGGGGCCATTACAAAGTAATTGTTATGAGGTTTTTAGGGGAGGAACTGCCACGACATCCACCTCCTGATTTTGCCTCTACATCCTCTATACCAACTTGTGCCCCAACAACCCCTTCTACTTCTACTAATGTCTTTGAGCAACAAGTGCTCAATTCTCTTAAGAGGTAGCACAAGAAGTTTAGTTTGTTTAAGAAGCAGCAATCACAAATTACTACTAGTTTGGGTAGGCACAAGAATAAATGGCTCTATTCTAGAGTTATGTGAGGAAGAGGGACATTGGTATCAAGAAAATCCCTTCAGAGGAATTTTACCAGGCCTATGCTTGTGTTCCCCAGCTTACCCAAAGAACTGCTCTCTGATGCAGAGGTGATGAAACCGAACCTACCCCTACACACCCTGCCATTGAAAAGAAAGCCATAAAAGGACCAGAGGGAGTGAGAAGAAGATTGAATCAATGAGTATTGAGACTGAACATGACGAAGAAAAAGCAAACCCAACTTCTACACCACCTGTAGATGCGACTGCACCCATTCTACCTCAATCGACTGCACCAATGACACATCATGATCGTGAGATCAATAAGTTGACTGATGATCTCATAAAATCAGGTGATGAGGAAGACAAGGTGCCAATCAACATGTTGAAAGGGAAGCAGCGCTACAAGCATGTTGCACGAAAATCCATTCGTCCAAAATAAAGTAGCAATAATTTCACTCCAAGATTCATTCATTTTTTATGTTATTTGTTTTTCATTTCATTTTAGCATGCATTCATAATTTTTGTCTGTTCATGCATTGAGGACAATGCATCCCTTAGGTTTAGGTGTGTGTTGTACATATAGGTTGCATTCGAATACTATTTCATTTTGTCTTTGACATTCATTTTTCCATGACACATAAATGCCAAAGAATTGTTAGAATAATATGAGTATATTTTTGCCTATGATGTTTAATGAGGAATTTAATTCTTTGACATTCCTAAAAAATTGTGACAGTGAATTAGGTGAGTTTAGCTTAGGACTGTTGCTTGGAAGTTGACCCCTAAAAGTAGAATGCATTAATTTCAATTACAATTGATCTATAGTAAGTTTCTTTTAATAAACTTGGAGATTCTTGAAGCTAAATTCAGTATAATGGCAATACTCAATAATGAATAAAGTGGCAATAGTTAAGAAAATTCAAAAAAAAATGTTATCAAATACCCCAATGCTTAGAATTTCCTAGAATTTCCTAGTAAGTTAGCATCACCTTGCTTGCTCTATCATGTTATTAATTAGAAAAGTAAGTTTAAGTAAGAGTTATTCAATAAAGAAGCAGTTTAGGGACACTCTACTATAGTGCTAGGCTGAGTAGCTAAGGGGGTAGTTGTTTGCTCCATCCATCTTCTAAGTTAAAAGCCTTAACTTCATGAGTAAGTATTCAAATTGCAACATGATGGAATGCCTGGCAATTTAGTGTATGCTCCATTGAGATTGTCAAGTAAATAAAATCATGTGACAAGATGAATCCCTTAGTAAGAATAATTGTAATTGAGTTATGCAAGGCCAGACTGTTAAAAGGAAACTGAGCTTAGATAACAAATAGACTAAGTACATTAGAAGGTGCTTTCTATAGTTAAAATTGCATGAGTAATTAGAAATTTTTATTTTTAGGGCAACATTTTCTGTACTTTTTTTTTCTAAACAAGCTTATGAAACTTGAGCAAATTTTTGGAAACAAAAGATTGCTGAGAAATGAAGTATAAAATTTGCTCTACATAGTCTAACATTACACAAGGTAATTATATTGTGGTGGCAATCATTCATTCATTCATGCATTCATGCATATTTTACTTGAGGACAATCAATAACTCAGGTTCAGGGGTATGATAACTCTTGAAAAATGTTATATTTCAAGCCTCTGGACTTGGTTAAATGTTTGTACTTCAGTAAATTTTGTTGCATTTTAGGAAATTATATTAGTATTTTTATAACATTGCATCATGAAGATTGGATTGTGCTTTTAATGTCACTATATGTTACTTTTACTTGTGGGAGGAAAGGAATTGCGCGTTGTTTATAATACGTGCAGAAAAGAGGAAAAGAAGTGAAGGAGTGAAGGAGTGAAGTTTTTTCATTATAAAAGGCTGGATAGATTGCCAGTACAAATGTCATGGTAATTCCAGAAAGATGCTGACTCAGTTGTCAATCCATGCCACTCTCAGCCAGTTGTACTTGTACCAGAAATATGCACCTGAAAAAGAGGGAGAAAAAAGTATGTGTTGAGAGGGGGACCTACCTTATAAAAAGAAGAAAGAGAAAGAAAGGAAGGGAGGCGGTTTTTCCTCTCACACAATTTCTCATGGAAGATCCAAATACGCAAGAACATAGGGTAGCAGCTAACGAACAGAGCAACAACACAAGGAAGAAGGAGAAGTATTCAACCCTAGGCTTCACAAGATATTGTAACACGGGAGTTGAGGGCTCGATTGGAAAAATTTTCCTGAATTTTTTAAATAAAAATGGTTAATTTGCATGATTAGGGCTTAGGGACTAAATTAAATAAAAATAAAATGTTGGGTCAATTTTGTAAAAATTCCAAAAATAACTTAATTGGATAAAATTAGTTAAGTTTACTATAGGAATTAGTTAATTGAGTGAAAATATTATTTTAGATCATGAACGAGTGAAAAACCGAAGGAAAGAGAAATTATCGAATAGTCTTTATACCTTTGTCATTGATGCAATTTAGTCAAGTAAGTTCGTACGGTTTAATTTTAGTAAATTTTTAACTATATTATAGGAATTTAATTACATAAAATTGGATTATATTGGCGTGTGTAATTGGAAATGGAAATAAGGAACTATGACTTACTGCAAATTAATCTCTTTGTTCTTCATACTCACACTTGGGTAATTGTTAAAACTGAACGTCGATAACGGCAATATAAAATGATCGTAAATCAATAAGAAATAAAAATACAACACACAAGTTTTAAATGGAAACCCTTTTTAGAAAAACCACGAGTAGAGGAGAAGAAAATTCACTATTGTTGAAAATCAAATGATACAAGAGGAGTTTCGACTACATCTATTTAAAGGTTGAAAAACCTTTTTTTAATCAATGTCAAATAGAAGATGTAACAACTCGTTTTTCAGTAGTGACAAAAATAGTGGTTTCAGGGCCACAAATTCGATGAGCGAGTCTGTAAATATTATATTTCAAATATAATATTGTAATATATTTTTATTTGACAATTTAGGTTATTTAATCAAATAATTAGGTTCTAGTGGTTTTAAAAAAGGAGGTATCGGGACCTTGTTTCTATAAATTGAGTCGTAAATATTTTATTAAATATTTACGGAGTATTATTAAGGTCATATTAAAATTTGGTTAAGAAATTTTAACGTTTAAATAGATAACTAAGTGGAAAACGACTAAATTGTAAAAGTAGCAAAAGTTAGTTTTTAATGGTTAAAAGGTATTAAATAGGTTATAAATCAAGGTGCAAGGGCTTAAGTAACAATCATTCCATATTTAAAAATGCATACATGGCTAGTGACTATTTTTTTAGTTATTATACGTGATAAATTAATTTATAATTAAAAGAAACTTAAGTTAAAAGTAAAGTAAACAAAGCTTATGGTTTTCTTCTCCAATCGATGAAGCATCATTTTTAGGGCAAGGAAATTTGGCCAAGCTTCCATCAATGCATGAGTGAGATTTTGAGGTTCGTTTTAAGTAATTTTTCTATTGTTGAAATCATTGTAGCTTAATTTACCTAGCCCGGGGGTCAATTTGTAAAACTATTAAAAGTCTTTGGACTTGCCATGAATGAGTTTGAGGGTTTTTTTTATTTTAATTGATGAATTATTAAATTTGGTAGTTAAAAATCAGTATTTTGTTAAGTGGTTTTTGATGATTTTAATGTTTAGGGATTAATTTGTTGAAATAGTAAAATTCAAAGTAAATTGTGTGAAATGAGGGAAATATGGGTTGTTATAAGACTAATGGGAAATTGGCTAGCATGAATTTTAATTAAAAGTGGTTAAATTGCAAGTTTTGGGTTAGGGACTAAATTGCATAAAGGTAAAAAATTAAGGTTAATTGTGTAAATTTCCATTGATAAGGGTTATAAGTTGAATTAATTATATTGATTTATTTGAATGGTTTAATAGAATGAAAATTATTTTTTAGATTATGAAACGAATCAAATGGATATAAATCTAGGTAAAGCTAATGTGTCGAATTAGTCATTGTCTTTGTTTTTACAACTATATTTGTCAAAGTAAGTTCGTAGTGTAAATGTGTGTGTGTGTGTGTGTGTGTGTGTGTGTGTTTCTTTATGATTATGTATATCAATTGCTGGTTAAATTGTAATAAATGTGAAATTTCATTGTTTGCATGTAAATTATCAAATGTTGTAATTAAATACAAATGGAAAATGAATATTTGTTAGTGGTAAATTTTGTGGTTACACAATATTGAAATGAATTTAATAGATTTATAGTATGTGTACAGAAATAATAAGTGCCTCTGAATGGTTGATTTACTAATATTATGAACTTAAATACAATGTCTGGTTAAATGTAGTAAACGATTAGGATACGATTGGCATGCCAATAGGGTTAGTACGCACGCTTGTATGGGATCGCACTTTGGTGCCTCTGTTGGCATTTCAATGCTCTCTAGTGTGTTTTAGGGGAAACCCGAGTATCCGATTCAATTTGCTATAGTTCAACGGGACATGAAATTTTACGTTTAAATATTAAATTACTCTTGAGTTGGATTTATGTACAATGATATGTTTGTGTATATATGTTTATGAAAGGAAGCATGGATTGCTTTGATTTGAGCCGTTGTTTATATTGGATTATATGAGATGAATGTTTTGATTAGTATAGTTTGATAATGAATATTAATTTCTTGGTGTAATTATATGATTCATATGTCTATAAATATGTTATATGTAACAGCCCGAATTTGGGGCTAGTCGGAATAGTGGTTTCGGGACCACAAATTCGATGAGAAAAAAAATTATTTTCATTATATTTTTATGATCTACAATTTCACAAGATGATTTCGTGAAAATTTCATTTGAAAATTTTGACGTGCTATGTGCTGATTCCACCGGACATCATTGATTAATAAGGTGGTTGCTATGTGGTGAATCCACCGAGTATCTGTTATTATTTTGAAGTGTTCATCGGGAAATTGACTAAGTGTAATTGAATAATGAATATAGGTGTGGAATTGAATTGAAT
>JABFAF010277601.1:406-13865 GCA_013677275.1 Gossypium schwendimanii | reverse complement strand
TTAGAAAAGATATCATTTATATATATATATGGTTGTATAATGATATTTGTATCTTAATAAAAGTTGATAATGTGACATTATTTTATCAGTGCCTAAAAATTATATATTTTAGTATGACCCTGATGTAAGTTATTCTCTTTAAAATTAAAATTAAGTATGAAGTATTATTAGATTGTTTGATAAATGTAAATTTTAATTTTTTAAAAGATAAAATATTTGAAGGATAATTTAATGTTAAATAATAAAATAGATTGAAAATATTTTACATTAATTAATAAGTAGTTCTTTATTTAGTTATTATTTTTCCATTGATCTGTCGTAATTTGATACGTCAAATTAGGCTTTCTAAAACACTCAAAGAATTTATTCTTAAGTAATTTACGAGTCATTTCCATACTTTTGTTGACTTTTAGTTTTTATTATTAATAATCGTTTTTGCTTAGTGTTACTCCTTTTGAGACCCAAATTGGCAAAATGGTGCCATGGGGAACCTAATAGTGTGCTTGAGTTGGTGTTGCAACATTGAAGTCTGGATGTCATGACGCCCTTGCCTGACGAGGTGAAAAATGCTACAAGGTAGTCTTTTTTCCAACACCAACACCAACACCAACACCAACCCAAGTCAACACACACATTTTAAGGGTAATTTTGTCATTGTCAGACTTGAATTCTCAGTTGTTTTAAAGACCTTTTGGCTGTCAACTTAAAGGAGCCAACTTTTATTTCATCGTTTTAGCTTAGTGGTTAGCTTATTCTCCATTTTTAGATTTAGGTTATTTACTTTTTTGAGCTTAGTTGGTGTAGTTGTTAGTTTTGTTATTTTTATTGTAGCTTTTCTTTTCTTTGCAATTAAGTACTCAAGTTTTACTTTGTATTTTGATTTCTCATCAAGTCTGATAACTCTAGGATGTAGAGTTTTTTTATTACTTTTAAGCTTATATTTCAATCAAGTTAATAATGATTTAGAGTGTCTTTGTAGTTGTTTTATTTATGTTTTTGTTAAGTACTTAACTTTTAAAACTTTTATTTTAATAATATATATTTGCCAAATGAGACACTGAAAATGTGATTTTTTATCCTTGAAGGTGGCTAGTAGAACATTGGAAATTTTCTACATTAAGGCTTTAGAACTTTGAGGCTAGTACAAAATAAGATGATGAATTTCGACATCTAAAGCCTCAATGCTGTAGCAAAACAACAACATCGACCCTAACAGGAACATATTAGAGACTTCACACTTAATGAACGCCACATCAGGTTTTGGGCTTAATCCATCTCTTAATCAAGTGCTGCTGATGACCATAAATTAGAAAGAATAGACTATGCGAAAATGTAAAGGCCCAAATACTCCCAAGAAGAAAAAAATAGAATATGAAATGGAGCTGACCTAGCCGACCATCTTTTGGGGGATATAAATACCTCAAGTTTAGAAAAAGAGAAGGGGCCACTAAGTACAAAACAAAACATCAAATTTCAGAAGAAAGCAAGCTAGAAAAGAAGGAGAATAACGAATTAAGGAGAACCACCTTATTCAACTTGAATTCTCTTCACTTATATCTTTTCAATTTGTTTATTTTCTTTTGTTACTTTGAACCATGACTGAGTTTTGCTTTATTGTTTTTAATTTGATGATTATAGGCTAAACGTTTGTTAGCTAGAATAATTATGGAACCTAAATATGAGATTATTGGTACTTTTCTAAGGATGTTTGATACAAGATGATGTTTATTCATTCAAGTATTATTCATGTTTAATGCTTGCTATTGCCTAATCAACATTAGTGGGTAATTGAGTTAATTGCAAATTCTAAAAAGGTTATGATTAATGGACATAAAAATTGAATGGTGCATGTTTAATTTCTTTGATTTTCAACTTGTAGTGATATAGACATATATTATTACCATGCATAATCTTGTAGGAATAGTGCTTGCAATTATATTCTTTACATTAAATTAGCATATGTTAAATTAATTAAAGGATTGAACATAGTGACTTCGAGAGAAGCCTAGAAACTGTCGATTCTAGATTAATAAATTGTATTATTGTCGTAGCATTTGCTACAACATCGCTACCAGTAGTTGCAGTTTAGGGGAAAATAATTGTTTTGGCTCTTCATTTCATTACTATTAATTTGTATTACTATTTTAAAATTATTTTGTATATTTATTTGCATTCAATCAGATTTTTATTTACTTTCCAAGTTGTTTGTTAATTTTATAATTTATGTTTTAAAATCAATCTCCGTAGAGATGATAACTCTAGTATTTACTACTATATTACTTGCTAGCGAATGTGTACACTTGCATATCATAAGAAAATTCGTGACAAAATCCTTCAATATATTTTAGTCTTATTTACCTTTAAAAGCTTAAAAGTCTTAACTTTAGTTGTGTTTTCACCTTCATTGTTGCTACTATCATCCTCTTTAAAGCATCCATAAAAAACCTATAAGATTCCTCTAACCTTGCTTATGTGTTTCCTTTAATGAACCATTTGAGCATGTGTTTGATTGTTGTTTGCATGATGATGATTGGTAACTAAATCTATAGTGGTTGGTTGATGGAGATATTGCTTAGTTAGTTATTGGTGTAGAGACTAAGTCGTAAAAATTGGACCAAATCGAATAAACTTCAAAACTTAGAATTAACAACTCTAGGTAAATATTTTTGGTAGGTGAGACCGAGAGGAGAGCCTATAGAGAACCAATTTGGTTGTCCCGATTTAGTTTGGTGAGATCAAGAGATAAATCAGACTAAATTCTCTAATTTGATAAAATGGTGATCGAGAGATAAAATTAAACCAATTAGAAGTTTGAACCCTTTAGATCCCTAATCTAGAAATTAATCAGAACATGAAAGTCAACCAACCACATTTATTCACTGAATTGTTAGATGTGTAATTTTAACTATTTACAATTTAGTCCTTTTTAATGTCAGATAGTTAAGTAGTGTAATTACCATTTCAATATGAATTATCGTACTATAATATTTAGCGAGTAGCTAGTTAGACTTTTTGTTTGCATGCTTTTTCCCTATTAGTCACCTTATCACTTGAACTCTCTTGGGTTTGATCCTTGGAATACTCGAAGTGTTCCATTTTAACACTTATAAATATTACAATAGATCTATCATACTTGTAATACACCGTCATATTTTTTATTGTATTTGTGTTGATTCATAGCCTCGATGCACGTACGTCGGGGCACGGTCACCCAATTTTTAAAGAAAAAATTTCTATCATTTGTTATTTATTATAAATTATCATCTATGAATCATCTAATAAGGTTTTAATTTTCTTTGGTCTATTTATTGGAGTTAGATTTGATAATTTTGAATACATAACGAAAATGCTAAAATATACTTTAGGTCATTGTACTTTTTCATATTTATAATTTAGGCTCTCTACTTTTATTTCAAGAAATTTAGTCCTGTACTTTTCGGATTTAAAAATATAAGTCCAATTATTCAGAGTAAAAATATAAGTCTTTTACTTTTTGTTATATGACTACTAAGTGAGTATTCCTTTTATTTCAAAATGTCACATCAACAAATTTAATTTAACGATGTTAACAATTGGACCTAATTTTTTAAATTTGAAAATAACTAAATTCTTAGAAATAAAAATAGAGAGACTAAATTCTAAATGTATGAAGGATACAGAAACTTAAAGAATATTTTACCTAGCGAATAGAACATAAAATTTAAATAAAACATAAAAAAAAAACATAAATATATGCAATAACAAATCTATGCAATAACAAATCACAAGACATTAAATTTATAAAATTTATTTAAAATACTATGATTTACATAGCATTACATGTTAAAAACAACTAAACATAAAAATTAACGTAACCTATTTCCTTTAAACCTTAGAGCGTGGCAATTTTAGAGGAGTTCATTGCTAAAATGTTGGCTTTCACTTTTATTTGCATGGATGTGTTTCTCTGAGTGCCTAATATAAGCACAATGATAATTTGTTGCATTTAAATTGTTCATGCCAACATCTCGTCCATTTTAACAGTTTATTTGCTTTCAAAAGATCATCTATGCAACTAGTTTAACATATTTCCTTAATCCCTAACATTTGACTAATTTGTGACTTTTGATAGTCAAAACAATTAGAGCCACTAAAAGTTATAACTCATTATCCTAGATCCATTTCCTTAATCCCTAACATTTGACTACTAGGTAACTTTTATTGTAACTCGTAATAGATTAGACCCACAAAAAAAATCTCCCTCATTGCAAAGCATTAACCCATTTCCATAAACCTTAAATCCCCAAGATCATGTTCTAAATAATGAAATATGTATTGAATAAGGTGCAAACCCACGAGTGATTTATTTTTTTAACTTTGCTACTTTTTTGAAAGATTAAGACCTTTAAGACTCATTTCCCTAAATCCTAACCTAATAATTAACCCTTAACCTTGAACCCTTTATACTAAATTAAAACATTTGATAAATGCTCCTAAAATTATTTTCCTTCCACATATTCTAGCTTCAAAACCTTACTAATTTAGTGACTAACTTCAACTTAAAGCAAACCTGACTCTTATAATTTAGATGCTTTCGTGAGAACAAACTTCTAGAAATGCTAAAGCATCAATAGGGTTAGAAGACACTCTTTAGTCTAACCTTAAATAGGAATTGAGGTTTACAATATAACCTATTTTTTGTTAGGAAGCGATAATTGTAGGATATAGAGTTATTTTATTACTTTTAAGCTTATAATTCATTCAAGTTAAGAGTGGTTGATAGTGTTTTAATAGTTATTTTAATTATGTTATGTTAAATAGTTAAAATTTGAAGCTTTGGTTTTAATAATGTATTCCTACCAATTTAGATACTGAAAATGTGAATTTTTATCCTAGAATGGCTAGTAGAACATTGGAAATGTGGAGAAAAGAATATGCTGAATTTCACCAACTGAAACCCCAATGTTGCAGCAATGCCACATCAATACCGCAACATTGATCCTGACAAGAATAGATTGGAGACTTCACACTTAACGAGTGCCACATCAACTTTTGGGCTTCACCTATCTCTTGATCAAGTGCTGATAGTAATCAAGAACTAGAAAAAATAGGCTAGGCAAAAAAAATGTAAAGGCCCAAACACTTCCAAGAGGACAAAAATAGAATAGGAAAGGGAGTTGACCTATTCTATCTTCTTTAGGGAGATATAAATATCATATTTTTCAAAAAATAGGAGGGCAACCGCCGGGGTTGAAAAAATAGAATAGAAACTTTCAGAGCAAGAGTATCAAAATAGAAGCAGAGAAGAGGAGGAAAAACAACATACGAACAACTTGCGAAGAACCACTGACATTCGGCTCACATCTCTTCACCTTTCTATTTACTTGTTATTTCATTTTTTTATTTGTTGAAACCATGGCTGAAATTTGTTTGCATGTTTTTAGTTTGATGATTATGAGCTAAATGTTTATTAGCTAGTGTAACACCCCATAATCGGCTTGGTCGCTGAGCTTGAATATCAGGATGTCACACCACCGTCACACATCATACTCATAATAAATTGTCACATTATCAAGAAATCATCCTCTTTCTAAGTGATCTTATGAATTTTCAACCAAACATATATTAATCATCATTAAAACATATCAAACATACTTTAAATAAACGTATAATAATAATTAAACATGCATTACTTAGCAAAACTTCTAAGACAATCACGTAGGTATAGATACTAGGACAAGGGTATTGATATTTTCCTGGTATGGTGTCGATAGCATTTGCAAAATCGCTACCAAATAGTATTTTGTTTCTTGTCTAAAATCAAAACATAAGAAAATATCGATACCTTTCGAAAAGTATTAGTAATTTTTCCCCGAGTATAGATACTCGTGGTATGGTATCAATACCAAATTACGGTTCTGGCTTCCTGTACATTTGAAAATCACAGAGGTATCTTTTTTAAAACATGAATATCGATACCTCTACTCCAAACAGTAAAAATTTAGCATATTTAAGCATATAAATCATTCCAACATGAATCTATTCAAAATGCATCTTTTACCATATCAAATAAACGTCAAAACGACTATAATAACAGTGTCAAACATCGAGAATAAGTCCGAGCAATCATCAACATATCAATAGTCAAATATTTAAATTATGGAAACATCCAAAATATCATGGAAAAATTCATGCAACAATTCTACCACATTGCCTTATTCCTAAATCGTAAAAAATTACCAATAACACCTATGAAATAATGGAAAAGGACTTGCTTGGATCACCCCACGGAACCACATCGCTCACAACGATACACAACTAATCTACAATGGTTTAAAAGAAGTGGGTGAGCTTAACCAGCTCAATGAATGCTAAGAATAATCACAATGTACACACAATATCAAAGGTTAAACAAGAGCATACTACAACAAGTTCACAACCATATTCTAATCAAGTCAAAATAACATATTCACGTTTCATTAAGTCATAAAACTAACATATACTCCTACATGCAATTACACTCAACTCACTTATATATAATTTATTTAACAATAATTCATCAAGACTAAACAACGTATACATGTTTTAATAACCCACAAGTTTAGCTGATATATTCACATGCATTCACAAGTTAAATAGAAACGATCCAAACCACAATTACATACGTAATTTACTATGAGAACATACTACCATTTTCATGAAACTTAAATAAACTCACTTAGTATATTATTCATATGTTTAAGAGTCCATCTCACATTGTATTACCATAACAAATAAGATCACATCTAAATGATAATTTGCATAGCAACCACATACTCATTTAGGCATATATCGCATTACACATATATACATTATAAGATAATTTGGCACTTGAGACTATGAAACATAAAAGTGGGCTCTATAACCACACAGTCGATACACGGATCTCCAACACACCAAATAAACTCATAGAGTCAAACTTGTCCCATAAGTGAAATATAAAGCTAACACTCTCCAACACACCAAACATGTCTTGTTGAATGAAGCTTAGCTCACATTCCCTTATCTCTCCAACATGTCCCAGAGCCTTAACACCCAAATTACAAAACACATATAGGTGAGTACTCACAATCCTATGGCTTGCCAACTATATCCAACGATCTCATAAGGTCACAAGGCCAAAATATCCACAATTACACAATTTTAATTACTGATTTAATGCACATCATCTCTATTAATATTCATTAATTCACATCACAAACTTGTACACAATGCATGCTTATCGAATTCACTTTTAATTACACTTAAAGTTCCACAATAATGCTCATTGAGCCATCACGTATCCAGCCATATATGAATGCATTAAAATTAGTTTATCACATACATAACCTGTTACATTAGTATCATATTCCATAATTCAACACATACGTACTTACCAATTTTTACACACTTTCACTGCCTGTTTATACTATTAACACAACATCATCACTATTATTCGGCATATTTAATATGCCCACAACACAATACAATTCACAATAGTCATTACACATGTATCATATCACAATATCGCATCATAATAATCAATCATAAATATTCTCACAATTACATAATTTACCAAAAATAAAACAAGGAAAATAGAAAGTTTACATTCAGAACTTAGGATAGGGGTTTAGGCTATTCTTAAGCTCCCAATTAACACTATGAATCGTGTATACTAGCAATGATTCCAAACACTCATCGTTCACGATTTTGCCTAATTGCTGAAAGCTTAAACTAGCTTTTCCTTACCTTTCGCCTTGCTTGTAGAAGGCTCCAACAGTTCTGATGCTACACACATAATAACCACATGATATACATTTAAAAAAAATTAGCCAAAGACTTACCACAAGCAATAAAAAACAAAAGCCTAAACTAAGTTCTCATGTAACCGAAACCTTTAACATAACAAACTTTAAATTTGAATATATCAATCTATACTCAATCTTTTCGCCTAAAACCAACCTTGTTCATCTTATAATTCACCTATGACTAATTCCTATCCTTTAGACTACACTAATCTACTCAGTTCACAGTGTCAACTTTTTTGACATGTTTATGACTATTTTTTGAAAATTCATTAAAACTCAAGAAATCTTTAATGCAACTTCAAAGTAAGTTTAGAAACATCTTAATCATGTGAAAAATAATTGAAAAAAAACTTTGAAACCACGTTTTTACTCAAAATCCTGAAATCCACCATTAACGACTCAAGTTTCAACTTTTATTCAAAACATACGATTTAATGGCTAAAAATTCAGTTTCAAAGACTAGATGACATTAGAAAATCATAAGGAGTCGAATCGCTACATTACTTGACGCAAATCCAAGAGTTTGAGCGAAAACCCAAAAAAATCAAAAACTTGACAATGGATAAAACTATAGTGTTTTTGGGTGTTTTTCTTAATTTTCATGGAGATTTATAACTTAAGAGATGATAGAAATCAAAAGGGATTAGGATTTGGAATTCAAAGTCGATTGAGAGAGTTGGGAGAACTATGGATGACACAAGTATGAGAGGAGAAGAAGAATAACGTGAAAGTAAAACTATAAATTGAAGTTTTTAGGTTGGATTTTGAAATCTAGTCTAATTGCCTCTTAAAAACTCTAAGTTTTGACTCTTTTACAAATCAATCCTTTTTCAAAATTAAAGGATTTAAAACTCATTTTCAAAAATTGATTTAATTTTCTAAAATCCATAATTGAAAAGATTATTGGTATATCATGTCGTAAAATTTTGAACACTCTAAGGCTAAAATTCCTAAAAAAACCCTAAAACTTTTAGGCCATATTTTGGGGTGTTACAGCTAAAATGATTATAAAACCCTAATATGAGATTATAGGTGCTTTTCTAAGGATGCTTGATGCAATTTGATGTTAATTCATTCAAGTGATTTTCATGTTCAATGCTTGCTATTGCTTGATCAACATTAGTGGGTAATTGAGTTAATTGCTAAATCTAAAAGGGTTGTGATTAATGGACATAAAACTTGAATGATTCATGTTTAATTTCTTTGATGTTAAATTTGTAACGGTATAGACATATATTGTTACTGTGCACAATCTTATAGGAACAGTGCTTGCAATTGTAATCTTGATTAAAATATTGAACGTAAAATAGAAATTAAATAATAGAATTCATCATATGTTTCATCCTTCCTAGGTATCTAGGGAACTAGGTCATAATTTTGAAATAAAACATCTCAAAGTAAAGAAAACCACAAGAAACAAAGAAACTCATAAAAACTTCAAAAGAAATTAGAAGGAGGTCTTCGATCTTGAAGGAAATCTGCTTTGAAAGTTGCTCCAATGGTGTTCCTTGAGTGTTTTCTTCAACCTTCTTTGATGGCTCCTTTATCTCTTCTTCTATTTGGTATTTATAAACTTTAGAATGCTTAGAAAGCCTAAAAATTATGCTTTTCTGTGTGTTTGGGAAGCAATGTGCGAAATCAACATGGAATGTCACATGGGTGTGTGTCCAGCCCGTGTGGTTCACATGGGTGTGTGGCTCCTGAAATCTAATTTTTTTCTCTAATTTTCGTTCTTTTTGCTCCCGAATGCTAACCTAAGCATAAGAACATGAATTAAAAGGATTAGGAGTATCAAATTCACCAATTTGCATAAATAATCATCCAAAAATGCGTAAAGAATGGGATTTAAATATGTTAGTTTTATCATTTATCACCAAGAAAAGAAATGACTCACAATTTTGAAGAGGTTCAAGAAGGCTATCTGATGGACTATTGCAGATATTCGAGGTATTAGTGCTACTCTATTTATGCACAAAATATTATTAGAAGATAATGAAAAGAGTTCTATCGAAAGGACAGAGAATATTGAACCTGACTATGAAGGAGGTAGTTAAGAGAGAAATCATTAAATGGCTTGATGCAGGGATCATTTACCCTATCTCTAACAGCTCTTGGGTGTGCCCAATTCAGCGTGTACCTAAGAAAGAGGGAATTACAGTGATAAAGAATGAAAATAATAAGTTGATTCCTACCAGGACAATCATGGGTTGGAGAATTTCGTTGGATTACAAGAAATTAAACAAGGTTACCAGGAAGGATCATTTTTCGCTTCTATCTATTGATCAAATTTTGGATAGGCTTGCTAGGTACGAGTTTTATTATTTCTTTGATGGATACTTGGGTTAAAATTAGATAGTTGTGGCTCTAGAAGATCAACACAAAACTAGTTTCACTTGTCATTATGGTATGTTTGCTTTTAAAAGAATGTCATTTGGTTTATGCAATGTGCCTGCAAATTTTTAAAGATGTATGATGGATATATATACTGATATGGTTGAAATATTTTTGGAAGTATTTATGGATGATTTCTCAATTTTTGGGGACTCTTACAATGATTGTTCTGAAAAGGTGTGAAGAAACGAACTTTATCCTTAATTGGGAGAAATGTCATTTTATAGTCAAGGAAGGCATTGTTTTGGGGCACAAAATATCAAGACGTGGAGTTGAAGTTGATAAAGAAAAAAGCCATATTATTAAGAAGCCTCCACCTCCTGTTCAAGGAAAAGGCATTAGAAGTTTTTTAAGTCATGTCGGGTTTTGTCGAAAGTTTATTAAGGACTTTTCAAAAATTTCCAAGCCATTTTGCAATTTATTAGAGAAGGATACACCATTTTACTTTGACGAGTCTTTCTTGAAAGCCTGTGATGAACTAAAATGAAGATTAATTTTGGCACCTATTATTGTTACACCGGACTAGAATTCTCTTTGAATTGATGTGTGACGCTAGCAACTTTGCAGTAGGAGCTGTAATGGGACAATGAAGAAACAATGTTTTCCATCCTATTTATCACGCGAGTTGAACCTTGACATGAGCATAATTGAATTACACAGGAACTGAAAAAGAGCTTTTTGCTATTGTTTTTTCTTTTGATAGATTTCGTGCTTATCTTGTAGGTACTAAAGAGACTGTCTACACTAATCATTCTACCATAAAATATTTAATTACGAAGAAAGATGCTAAGCTGAGATTGATTTGATGGGTGCTTCTCCTCCAAGAGTTTGATGTTGAGATTCAAGACAGAAAAGGGGTTGAGAGTCAACTAGCGGATCATTTGTAAAGAATGGAGCAACAAGAGGAAACTCACTCTCTCATTCCCATTAATGAAAACTTTCTAGATGAGAACATTTTTAAGGTAAGACACACACTTGAAATTCCTTAGTTTGTCAATTTTGCTAACTTTTTAGATGGTGGGCTTATGCCACCTGAGATGACACACCAAAAACGGAAGAAGTTTCTGCATGATGTAACGTTTTATTTTTGGGAGGAACTATATTTATTCAAGCAATGTGTGGATCAAATGATTAGAAGATGTGTTGTTGAAAGTGAATGTTGACTTGATCTTCAGCAACTTAATCTCGACTTGAAGCTTGCAAGCAAGAAGTGAATGTTGCAACTTGATGAATTAGAAGAGATAGGACTTTTCTTCTATGAGAATGACAAAATATACAAAGAAAAGACAAAAAAGTGGCACGACAAGCACATCCAATCCTAGGTATTTTAAGAAGGTCAACGAGTTTTACTTTTTAACTCAAGATTAAAGTTATTTCCAAGAAAATTCAAGTCCCTATGGTTATGGTTGAGTGTGGAAGGACAAATAAGGTACATTCAAAGTTAATGGTCAATGTTTTAAGTAGTATTGGAGTGGTGAACATGATCAAAATAAAACTTCACTCACTTTACTCAATCTTTCTAATTTTTATATTGGGAGGCTGTGGTTTTTGAACTTGCATATTTTATGAGCAACAAAAAAAAAAAAAGATAAAGAAAGAAAATTATTTCATGGTGGCGTTGCCACAATGTTGTAACATTAGTGAAACTCAATTTGAGAGAGAAATTTGAGTGAAACTGCACGATGGGAAGCGTTTTCTCCAAATAGAAACAAGAGTTTACTTTTAAGATTTTTGTCTCTGTCCAGCTGCCTTCTCTTTTGTCACTTTCAACGACCCTCCTTCACCGAGAACATTATTTCTTTGGATTTTTCTGTAACTGTCCTACACACTTGCCACTTCACCTAACTTGGCTACCATCACTGTATCTTCATCAGCTCTACCCAATCACATCCCTTAGCCACCGTTACCTACCATATAATCTTGGTTTTGCTCAACATTGCTTGGAACCACCTTATTCTCTCACACCTACTGGGTCTGTCCATTGGCTTTTCTTGCCTTCCATCGATTCTACACAACACCATGCCATTTCCCCTATTTTTGAGTAATGCCACCTTGAACCACATACTCTATTTTCTAGCATGGTCGCATCTATTGATCAATCTGCAATAATGGCCATGTTGCAACATATGCAAAGGCAACAACAAGCCTATTAGGCGTATGCCAAAGTCCAAGACGATTCACTGCGGGGTGTATTTGACAAGGTCTTTTATAGACCTTTCAATTTCTTACCCCATTTTCTGGATCACATACTCAAACCATGGAACCCAAATTGTAGAGATGAGCAAATAGAGGAAAATTTCGACATCGACACGACTTCTAATAGTGACGATTCCTAGTGAAATTTAGGGAGTTTTTATTTACTTTTATCTATTTTTATTTTATAATTTTTCGTTGCATTTGATTTATTACTGAGTGTTTTATGTTGCTATTTTATTTCTTTTTAAGTTGTTTTTACTATCATTTCCTTTTATATGTGGTTAAGCAATGGGGACATTGCTTCTCTGTAGGTGTCAAGTGCTCATATTTTCTTAGGAGTTAAGTTGTTTGAGGGTTACATTCTTTGATATTGGAATTAAATCTTTCATGTAGTCATCTTTAAGTAAATATTTTCAACATTAAGAAATTTTGTGTAATAATGCTAGTTCTTGAGCAGGAATGAACCTTTAGTACTTAGAGTTTTCGATGTTGACTGAATTGTAATGTGAATGTAAAATTTAGTGGTTGTGCATAAGTTCAACCATGAAATTGTAATTTCTTAGAGAGATCAAAGCATGCATGAGAGTTTAAATATTTGGAATTGGCTCGATAATTTTCTTGAGGTGAAATCCTAGGAGGCTTAGAGATTTAAAGAGGATTTAGGGCATTTTGTTGCACCATTTGAGCCTTTCAAGCCCACCTTATCAATTATTATCCCTTGAAACCCCAACTTGAGTTGTAATGTAACACTCTAAACCCGGTCTAAACGTTATGACCAAATCTGGCGATGTCACTTTGTAACACCCCTTACCCGTATTCGACGCAGGAATAGGGTATGAGGCATTACTATAAGACATACATTTGCATACGTATTAAACTGAGTTACAAAATTTCATCCGAATTAAAATTTTCAAATTATTAACGTACTTTTATAATTCTTTACAACATATCCTCGAAATATTATATTCATAACGAATAGGGCCTACGAGATCCAATATTTACTCATGTAATTCAAAGCTTCATTTCTATTTCATTCAATTCACAATTTCTCATGTTCACAATTCAAA
>JABFAF010277587.1:0-17938 GCA_013677275.1 Gossypium schwendimanii | reverse complement strand
TCCCTATACTCGTAACTAACAAATTATACTTTACAAATTAGTCCCTATTCATCTCTAAGCAGTTTGTAAGCACGTAGATCTCGAAAAGTTATTCGAAATAAAAAAAATCGTCTCAATCGGACAGCCGAGCCAAAAGTTATGGCCTTTCAAAGTTTTCCAAGCTAAAAAAATAAACTGTTCATGTCACGTCAGCAAATTGCGTCCTCATAGGCGCGATTTCCGTCCATGTCAGCAAGTTGCGCTGACGTGGACGTGATTTCGGAGAAAATGGACCATTCCGGTAAATAATTAAAAAATCGGCCCATTTCGGTAAATTTTAAAAAAAGGGCTTTTTTTAGTGTTTTGCCCCAGAGGTTATCCGTGAAAAAATGTGTTCAATCCTGTCAAAATGTTATTTTGACTAAACCGTGAGTGTCTGACTATATGTTAGATATGGGTGGTGCTCATAAACAGGGGCGTACTTAAAAGGGACTGGCAGTGGCAGGGCTGTCTAAAATGATTTTTTTTTTATTTAACTCCTTTAAAAATTTAAAAATTTAAAAATTTTAAATTAGTAAAAATAAAATTGCACTTTGACTTCTCTAAAAATGATAAAAATTTGATTTAATTCTTTAAAAATTATAAAAATATAAACTATTAAAATAATGAAATTACATTTTTATTATCGTAAAATTTATAATTTAATTTCTTCGTAAATGTGAGAAAAATGAAGAGTTAAATCAAGTGGTACATCATTCAACTAAAGCTGTGATTGTCCATATTTTGATCAACAGAACGTGACAAAAAACTGTATCGAACTTCAAAAGTCGAAGCGTTTATCCCAACATCCCATGCATGTTTTAAATATTTCACTTCAAATTTGGACTTACATAGATCTTATGTTTCTTATGGCAGACAAGTTTTGGACTGTACTTCTCCTCCTTGCCTAAGCATATTATTTTTTTCTCATTTTCATCACTAAAATATCCTAAATTCTCAATTCAGTAACTAACATTTAATGTATTAGGAATTATTAATTTATCAAAGTCGACATAACAAAATAAACCAACACCATATAAATAAGGAAGCGTTTAAAGGAATCTTCTACTAACCAGAAGCTTCTCTCCCTAACGGGTTACAGTCGACATCCCACTCAGACAATGGTTTATGTAACAAGATCTTCCATTAACCAGACCCTTATACCTACTATGAATCATACTTTGAATTTAGTAGTCGGTGAAGGCATAACTTTATATAAACTACAATGAGAAAGGATTGTATGAACACAAATATTATTTCTTTCTAATAGATTAATGTCTTTCTAATAGATTAATATCATATCAATAATTTCAGAATTTTTATTTGAATTTGACTTTTTATAACATAAGAATACTGAAATTTAGAATAAAAATATTAATGTGATATTAAATTATTGAAAATGGGATACAGTAATTTTACTGTATCTTTCCAAACCACAACACCTAGTGGAACTCTCATACCGCACCAAGCGGTGAAGTGATACTCCGGCAGCAATCCCTCAACAACTGTCCCATTATGGCAACAATTGACTGTCATAAAACCAATGCTTCCAACCCTTCCCAGTTCCATAACCCTCCATGTCGACAAACCCTCAAACATCAATATATACATAACCCTATCAAACTCAAACTACAAACCACCATGGACCGTGACTACAGTTCGATAAAAAACTCCGAATAGGTTCTCGGGGCACCACTGAGCCATCGAATGAAGACAACCATATAGAGGCTAACCAATCGGCCCCCAACCAGACTGAATCGGCCAAACACACCCGTCGTAATGTCCCAAGAGCCTGTCTTCCACTATGATGTCGAGAATGAAGCGTTCGATGAAACCTATGTTAAAGTACAAAGTAACAACCGCTAGTATTGTTAGGAGTAAGTTCAACAGTTAGTTTGTTATTCATTTTAGTCTGTTAATACTGTTAGCAACAATTATGAACAGTAGCTAACTCATATACTCTATAAATACTGTGATTGTAAAGGGAAGAAATACATACCTATTTTTCATGATCAATATAATTTTACCTTGTTCGTTATAGATTTTAACATGGTATCAGTCGTCTTGATCTTGGAGTTCTGATTTTTTGTTCGTCTTCATGACTACCTTTGCCTCTGCTGATTCTATTTTGGTCAAGCCTGATTGCTTGACGTTTACTAGCGATCGGATCATACATTCGTTTCCTTGTCATGACACCATTAAGCTAGACAATAGAAATTTCGTTCAGTGGCAGCAACACATTCGATTAATTGTTGAGGGTTACAAATTGACAGAATTTTTGGATGGGACCTTGCCTTTTTCGCCACGGTTTGTGCAATCGACTGATGGATCTCTTGTTCCGAATCCGAATGTGTCGGTGTTTACTTAACAAGATTGCCTACTTGCCTCATGGTTGCTCTCCACCATACATCCCTCATTGTTGTCCTCTTTCACTAACGCTCGAACAACATGTGATGTTTGGACTACGGCCACTCGTTTATTTGTGGCAGTCACCGATGCGAAAGTATCCAAAATTCGTCATGAGTTACACTCTATTAAGAAAGGTAATCTTTCAGTTAAAGAGTATGAAGCAAGAGTACAAAATACCTGTGCCTTACTCGATGCCTCTAGCTTTCGGGTCTCGGAGGCGAAAAAGGTTGAGGTTATTCTGGCAAGTCTTTCACTGGAGTTTGATACGGTGCTTACGTTGGCGTCATTTTCGTCTGAATCCTTGTCCTTTTAGCGCATCGTGGATGTGCTACTTGAGTATGAGAATTGATAGATGTGAGTGCTTCCAGTGATGATGATCCATGTTAATCTTGCAGAGTCTGTTCCATCGTCAGTGGTGGTAGAGTCAGTTCATGGTGGTCGTCTGAATAACGGTCGTGGTAGAGGATTTCACTCCCGAATTTAGTACCAAATCTGCGATTGATTTGGGTATTTAGCCCAGCGATGCTATTATCGCTATAATTGCGACTTTGACAGTCATACGTCCATGGCTCGGGGGTCCACTCCGGTCGCTGGCCTATCACTTCAGTCACAGTTGCGTGCTTCTGGTGGTTTTTCTGGTACAGGGCTAAATAGTTTTGTGTCTAACGATTTATGTGTGGCACCTCATTTGCATCGCTGGTCCTTTAGGGTTTCCAATCCCTTCACTAATGCTGGTGATGGTTTTGGGTGCATGGATGGGTCTGGTCTGCATGTTGGGCTTGGGCATGTCCCTCCTCCATTCGCGCCTGGGCTAGACTCTTCATTTGGGTTGCATGCTACTGCTGTTGGTAGATCAAATGAGCATGGCTCGCGTGTTGCTGATTTTGGCCTAATGCTGGTGTTGGTAGACCGGCTGAATAAGGGCCTTATGGACGTCCTTATGAGTTTGGACCGCAAGAAAATAATGTTTTGCATGGGCCAATTTCTAATCCTGTGCAGTTTACTAATTCTCTTATGCATGAGCGTGATCTTGAGTTATTTGGTGTCGATACTTTTCTTGCACTTGGGCCTTCTGTTCCTTGGCAAACCAAACCCAGGGCTCGTGTGTACACTGGGTCCGATCCGTGTATTAGGCTTCATTGCCTACCTGATTTGTGTTTATTTGATGTGTCCAATTCTACTGGGTCTAATATTCATGCTACTCAGTTTAGTCCAATCTTGATGGTACTAACTCATATGTTCCATTACCTGATGGTATTAAGTCCTGGTATCCAGATTCGGGAGCCACACATCATGTCTGTCATGATACCTCAACGTTGAATGATTCTACTCCTTACTCAAGTACATCCTGTCTTTTAATGGGTGATGAGACTTCTACTCAGATCTCCTATGTTGGTAATTTAGTAATTCTTACACAGCATAAATTACTTCGTTTATCTAATGTTTTGTGTGTTCCGACTATACGAAAGAATCTCCTGTCTATGTCTCAGTTTGTAACTGACAGCAATGTATTTTTTGAATTTCATCCAACCTACTATGTTGTTAAGGACATCCAGACTTGAGACATTTTACTGAGGGGCCACAATTGTGATGGGCTCTATCATTTTCTCCGTCAGCTGAATCTGCTTCGTCAGGTGTGGCTCCAACTCTTACCAATGTTGGAATTCAAAATTGATCTAATAGTTGTGATGTTTTTATGTTGTGGTACAAACGTCTTGGTTATCTTTTTGCTTCTATTGTCAAGACTATTTTAAATAACTGCAATATTGCTTGTAATAAGCTTTGCCTTGATAATGTCTGTGTTGTCTGTCCAAAAGGAAAGTCTCATAAGTTGTCATTTCCAAATTCTACTACTGAATATACTGATCCTTTTAATTTGGTAGTCTCTAACCTATGGGGACCTGCATTAGTCGCTTGTGGACAAAATTGATATTATGTCTTGTTTATTGTTATGTGTACTCGTTTTACTTGGATGTATCTTATTCGGCAGAAGTCTCAGGCAATGAGTGTTTTTTTCAGTTCCAGTAGTTAATTAAAACTCAGTTTGGAAAAAAAATATCCACCAATTCTAGAGTGATTGGGGGTGATTTTTAAGCTTTCACTTCCGTCTTGGCAAATCAAGGGGTAATTCATAGACTGTCTTGCCCTCATACGTCTGAACAAAATAGGGTGGCTGAGCGTAAACACCGACATATTGTTGACATGGGTCTTACTCTCTTGGCCCAAGTAGATAGTTCTATGGAATATTAGGGTTATGCATTCAGTGGTGCTGTTTATCTTATCAATAGTCTTCCTACCTCGGTGTTAAAAGGACAATCTCTGTACAAGGTTTTGCATGAGAAAGATTCAACGTATGATCATTTATGAGTGTTTGGATGTTGTTTTCCATATTTGTGTCCTTTTTTGCGTCACAAGTTCGATTTTCGTTCTCAACTATGTACATTTTTGGGATATAGCTCTCAACATAAAGGTTATCAATATCTCACACCAGATGGCAAGATCGTTATCTCTCGTCATGTTGTGTTTGATGAACATCAATTTCTATTTACTAAGTCTAGTCTGGGAGGCTTCTCATCCTTTTCTGGGCAGTCTTTTTCACCAATATATGTTCCACTTGTTCAGCCTTTCAACTCTTAGCTCACAGAGCCCTCGTTTGTTCAACCTCCTGAGTTGTTCTCTCCTTCTGATCAAAGTCCATTGACATCTGTAATTCCTTAGGATAACCTAAACTCTGGCCCTTCATTGTGTTCTCTTCATGATAATATACCTACTAACACTCTATAATTTCCTACTGTTCTGTTACCTTCATCATCATCACCAAACCCTCTACCTTCTTCATTATCAACAAACCCCCTATATTTTTCTCCTGGTCAGGCCTCTCTATTACCTCCAGCTAATACACATTCAATGGTTACTAAGTCTAAGGCTAGCATATTTAAACCCAAGGCACTATTAGCTGAAGCTATTTAGCCTCATATGATTAAAGAAGCATTTTCTACCACAGAATGGCATGCTACTGCTCAAGCTGAATATGATGCTCTCATTAACAATTCCACCTGGAAACTTGTTCCATTACCAAGTGGTTGAAAAAAGATCGGGCGTAAATGGCTCTTCAAAGTAAAGAAAAATTTAGATTGCACGATTTCTCGTCGAAAAGATCAATTAGTGGCTAAAAGGTGTTCTCAGGTACCTAAGTGTGATTTCAAGGAAACGTTTAATCCGGTGGTCAAACCTGCTACTATTCGAGTCATACTATCAGTTGTTATTTCAAAAGGTTGGTAGCTCCGCTAGGTAGATGTCAATAATGCTTTTTTAAATGGTGATATTACTGATGAAGTGTTTATGCAGCAATCTTTAAGGTATGTTCAGTTTAGTCCTGATAGCAAACCTTTGGTGTGTCATCTAAAGAAGGCATTGTATGGGCTTCAACAGGCTCCATGTGCTTGGTTTAACAAATTAAAGTGTTTTCTACTTTCAATTTGTTTTCTTATATCAAAGTCTGATGCGTCATTATTTGTACAAGTTACACCTTCTTTCACTCTTTATGTTCTTGTGTATGTGGATGATATTATTGTTACTAGAAGCGTGCCTACATGTATAGAAAGTTTTGTTCAACAGTTGCATAAGAAATTTTCACTTAAACATATGAGTGATCTACTTCTTTGGAATTGAGGTTACTCGTTCTTCTGATGGGTGTATTCATTTATGTCAGCAGAAGTACATTCGTGATCTGCTTGACAGGTGCCCTCTGACTCATGCAAAGAGCGTTCATACTCCTATGATTAGCTCATTGTCTTTGTCTAAGGATGACGAGAAACGTCCTCCTAACCCCACTGAATATAAAAGTCTTACAAGGGCATTACAATATGTGGTTCTAACTCGGCCTGATGTTATTTACGCAGTAAATCACATCTGCTAGTTTATGCATGCACCCACCACTATACATCTGATTGCATTAAAACATATATTGCGATATCTTTGTGGTACTCTAGACTATCGGATTGTGTTTCGTCTATCTACTCGGCTCTCTTTAGTTGGATATGCTGATGCAAATTGGGCTAGATTTTGATGATCGTCGATCCATAACTTTCTATTGTGTATATTTTGGTCACAACCCAGTATCATGGCGTTCCAAAAAACAACAAGTTGTTTTTTGATCCACTGCTAAAGTTGAATATCGAAGTCTTGCTGCAGCAACAAGTGATGTTGTTTGGCTGACTTCATTGCTAAAGGAATTACAACTTTAATATGATGATTCACCTACTGTCTGGTGTGACAACTCAAGTGTAGTCGCAGTTGCTGTGAATCCTATTTTACATATTAAGTTTAAACATGTAGAGCTTGATTTATTCTTTGTACGTGAGAGAGTTGCTGATGGGTCCATAGTTGTGGGTGAGGTACCTGCGTGTGATCAGGTTGCTGACATTCTTACTAAGCCTTTGTCTGTTTCATCTTTTGCTCGGTTTTACCTGTAAGGAAGATGGGTGAATGTTAAAGTACAAAGTAACAACCGCTAGTATGTTAGGAGTAAGTTCAGCGGTTAGTTTGTTATTTATTTCAGTCTATTAATACTGTTAGCAGCAGTTATGAACAGTAGCTAACTCATATACTCTATAAATATTGTGATTGTAAAGGGAAGAAATACATACCTATTTTTCATGATCAATATAATTTACCTTGTTCGTTATAGATTTTAACAACCTACAATTGCATGCAACAATATGACGTATTAGATGACATTTACCACCACAGTAACTTATATCGAAATGTTATCACCCAACCACCAAACAACGAGCCTCAATGCATTGTCACCCCAGAAGGCATTATGAGAGTCATAAATGGGCGCTACCAATGCAAACTGTTGCATCACTTGCACCGTAACAATGCTGCCAGAAATGCTAAAAGAAGTGGGGGCAATGCCCAACAAACAACCTTGCACTTCGGCTTCCAGGTTCAAAACTCGAACAACAATTTTTTGTCCTAATCTGACAATTTTGTGATATGGAGTAGGCTAATGGTAAGGACCGAGTCGTGAATTCTAAGACTTAAAACCCAGGCATCCACATCAACGAACCTAAGGGCACCCTCCATCACCTGCCCCTATCCACTATCAAACCCGATAGACAAAGGAAAAGTAACGACGCTCACTCTAGCCACTAAATCTGGTTCCTCTAGCTCAAAAAGAAAGATGACAAGCAATGATGACTCCGACGACCCTTTAATACGCAACACCATCCATGCCCGAATGCAGGTGCTCACTGTTAATGAAGTTGGTCAACACCGTGAAACTAGGGGCATCAACTTCGCGCAACCCACTCATAGAACTTCGAACTTCCCCCACCCATCCCAACTGCAAATGTGCTTCGGCAGGCTTGCCCGCAAGAGCTTTTTATAGAGGAATGATCATCTTGTGTTGGAATATCGAGGATTGGGTCAAACTCGAATATTCCTAAGCTGTCAGAAGCTGAGCTGATATATGGTGTTGATCTCTATTTTCTGTTTGAAACCCGTACTGTGGTGTAAATATGTAATAAACTAACCAGCTAATTAGAATTTGACTTTATGGAAAGCTGTTGTATCTATTTGTATCTTAATAAAAGGAAAACACTTGATCTTTGCCTATGTTGATGGTTCTTGCATCAACTCGATAACTTGGCCTTACTTAACCTGCCTTTTATAGTCTCATACCACGAACCAATATTTTTTTCTCATAATACGAACTCTCATATTGCCACAGGCCATATCAAAACTTTAAGATTATGTGGGATACGAATCCAATGCTGTGTAGTCATCGAAGTAGCTTGGAATACAAAACTACTTGTTATGAATACTCCAACAGTTACTATTATTGACTCAGTTAGCTAAAGTAGTTATCTTGTTAATATAATTGTTATTGTTATTTCTGGTACAATTATATTGCTATGTTAAATAGTCATAGCGTTCTGTTTTTATACATATTTTCTGAAGTCTAAGAAATGTTTTTTCTTGTTGTTGTTTTGTTATCTAACATGGTATCAAGAGCTAGTGTTTTCATAGTTTAACGGGTATTCTATTTTATGGTTTAATGGCTACGGGGAAAGTTCCAACAGTTGATGCTCCTCGTCATTCATCAAACACTGGGGAGGCAGTTTATTCCCAAGATACTAGTGGTCTGATTTGGCAGTAAGTTCAATACTTTTCCAAACATTACATGATAAAACTTGGTGAGATCAATTTTATTTTATGGAAACATCAAGTTTTATTGATTTTTGAAGGATATGATCTTAAAAGATATGTGTTCCTACACAATTTCTAATTAGCAATTAGGGACAGCTGGTTGCCAATCCAGCTTTTCTTGTTCATAAGAAATAGGACAAGTTTCTCACTTCTTGGTTGTTATCTACAGTCACAGATAAGGTTTTGGTGTATCTCACAACTGCTAAGACTAGCTTTGAAATCTTGTTAACTATTAAAAGAAAGTTTGGTGCTAAGTTAAATGTTAAAATTTCAAGTATGCGTCATGCTTTATATTCTTTAAAGAAAGTAAATCTTATTGTAAAAGAATACCCGTTCAAAGTAAAAAGTATGAGTGATAGCTTGATTGCAACTGGTAGTATGGTGACTAATCAAGAATAAGTGAGCATTATTTTATTAGGGCTTTCGATGGAATATGAGTCTATTAGTGTGTTAGCATCAGCAACTCCAGTGTCACTTGATTTGTTGAAAGATACTTCTTGATTGCGAGGCAAGTTAGCTGGCCTTACTGATCGAAGTCCCTCTACAGCCCAATTTGGCATATCAATAAAAACGAGATGATCGATCAAAACAAGCTGCAGATTCTAAGAGTTATTATCACGAGTTCAAGTATGGACACAGAGGGCATGGAAGAGGTTGGTCTCGAGGTAGATATAGTGGTGATGGTCGTAGCTGGTCTCGTTCTCGGCCACAGTGTTAGTTATATGGCAAAGTTGGTCATGTGGTTCAAACCTACTACTACCGATTTAATTAGAATTTTTTTGGTACCGATCAAGGCTCCTTTATGTCAGTCAACTATCATCATTTCAATGGGCAAGCACCTCATTGCTCTACTCTCTCTAATTGTTGTGGCTCGTCTATTTCTTCTCTACAACCTCATTTTTAGTCCACTTAAAGCAATATTCAAGACTCTTCTTCTGTCAACATCAATCAAACTTGGTACCCTGACTCAAAAACAACTAATCAAATTACCTCTAACATGGCCAATCTCACCAATACATCGACCTATACAGGTACATGTAAGGTGTCTATGAGAAATGGTGAATCAAAGTCTTTAGTTAATGTAAGGTCTTTTTCTCTATTGGCTGGTATTAGGATTTTGCAACTCAAGAATGTATTTCATGTTCCAACTATTTGTAAGAATTTACTATTAGTGGGACAGTTTGCAAAAGACAATGGCGTTTATTTTGAGTTTCATCATTTTCTTTACTTTGTGAAGGATATTCAGACAGAGAGAACACTACTAGTGGTCCACATGCATGATAGACTCTATAAATTTGATATTTCTTAAGCAGCTTCTAGGTCAATTACTAATGTGGCTGCTAGGATACGAAGTTCAGCACCACAGCTAGCATACACTATTCAACAAGGACTTCCTGAGTTGTGGCATAAATGACTCAGTCATCCATGTAATAACACACTTGGTCGAGTTTATCGTGATTGTAATATTATTTTCAATAATAATGAATTACCTCATGTGTGTTCATCTTGTCAACTAGGCAAAGCTCACAAGTTGTTTTTTTACTCTTCCAAAATAATAAACTATTTACCTTTTGAGTTAATTGTGTTAGATGTTTGGGGACCAGCACACAACCAATCAGATGGTTTTCTCTACTATTTTTTTTGTATATCAGATATACCCGGTTGTATTTCTAAAAGAATAAATTTAAAGTCTTAAGCTGTTTTCTTCACTTTCAGAAGTTTGTTCAAATTTAGTTTGGTTGTTCAATCAAAATGTTTCAAAGTGACTAGAGCAGGGAGTATCGTTCTCTCTCGATTAGGAATTTAACACAGGGTCACATGTCCACATACCTCTGAGTAGAATGGAGTAGCTGAGAGGAAACATAGACATGTTGTTGACATGGGACTAACTCTTTTGGCTTAGACATCTATGCCTCTAGAATTTTGGTCATATACCTTTTCTCATGCAGTACATCTGGTAAATAGGTTACCTACCACTATTCTACAAGGATGTACCCCTTATGGGAAGCTTTACAAATTCAAAGTTGTTCACTCACACCTTCGAATGTTTGGATGTATTTGTTTCCCTTATTTATGGCATTTCAATCAACATAAATTTTAGTTTTGATCTAAAAAGTGTTTTTTTCATGGTTTTGCTACAAATCAAAAAGGCTACAAGTGTTTTGATGAAGCAAGTCGTTTATTTGTTTCTCGACATATTGTCTTTTATGAGTATAAGTTTCCATTTCAGTGGAATTTTTCTTCACAGTCTCGATCGGGCTCTAAAGTGCATTTGCATCAGTAGTCTCTTGTTTCTGTAGTTGTGACTCCTACACCTTGGCATTGTAATCGTGCCTCTACTCCCGCATCAGTTTTACCACGAGTCTCTTCTATAGCAAGTCCTTCTTCAACAACAAGGGTTATTGTGTCTAAATCTCCTACTGAGGGACAAATTCAAATTGAAGATCCATCAGCAGTTGCTTGTGTCAGTGATACTAACCCTCCTCCACTTGAACCACCACTTGTAGGTTGTGACAGGTCTATTTCACCTTTACACACCACTTTAAATTTGCATCCAATACAAACTCGGTCGAAGAATAGAATCTATAAGCCTCGTGTGTTCTCGACAGTTCTCATTGAGAAGGAGCCCGTATCTATTGCAGTTGCATTCAAAAGTGCTTAGACAGAGGCTGCAAAGAAAGGATATGATGCCTTGATCACTAATCAGACTTTGGAGCTAATGCCTTTACCTAAGGGACGTAAAACAGTAGGTTGTAAGTGGATTTTTAAAGTCAAAAGAAATATTGATGGCTCGATGGCTAGATTCAAAGGCAGGTTAGTGGTTAAGGGTTACCTTCAAGAAGCAGGTGTTGATTTCCAGGAGACTTGTAGTCTTGTGGTTAAACCAACAACAATTAGGGTAGTTCTTGCCCTAGCTGTCTCGATGGGGTGATCTCTCAAACAAGTGGACATAAATAATACTTTTCTAAATGGTGATCTGCATGAAGAAATTTACATGGTGCAACCACTAGGCTCTAAGCAACAAGGGAGTAGTGGACAATAGCTGGTATGCAAGCTAAAAAAGGCATTTGATGGTCACTAAACTAACTATAATTACGACAAAGGCAAGCGCACCTATCGAACAATAGTATAGCTATGGTGAGTAGGGAATATCATATCCACGAGGACAAAGAGTACTGATAATTATCGTTTTTCTATTATTTAGTCGATAAATTGAAGTGATTTTTTTAATCTAAATTTACTATGTTTTTAATCTAAATTTACTAATCTAATTTAACTACGAACGCAACAGAGAATGAAATGGGAAAATAATCGAAGATAACCAATGAGAAAGACAATACCTAGGAAAGAATCCACCTAGACTTCATCTATTATTCTGAATCTGAATTAAATAATTTATTCACTTGTGTCTTGATCCGTAAAAATCCCTAAATTATGTTAATATCTTTTTCGAGAGTAAGAACAACTGACTCTAGGTTGATTAATTGAAATATCTTTCTAATTAAAACCTCTATTGACGCATTAACTCGATCTATGGATTCCCCTATTAGATTTGACTCTAATCCAATAGATTTATGTAGTCCTATTTCTAGGATTGCATGCAACTCCACTCAATTATGCTAGATTTACTCTTACATAGGGACTTTTGCTCCACTGAAATATGCACATTAAACATGAATTAATAACCTGAAAATATTAAAACACAAAATAAGCATACAGAATTTAGAACAAGAATCAAGTATTTATCATGTAAATCAGAAATCAAATAATAAGATTCATCATATGTTTCATCTTACTTAGGTATCTAGGGAATTTAGTTCATAATCTGGAATGAAAACATCTCAAAATTTGGATAACAACAAGACATAAAGAAATTTAATAAAACTTCGACGGAAATTAAATAGAGATCTTCAATCTTGAAGATGATCTGCTTCCGAGTTGATTCTGATGGCGTTCTTCCAGTCTTTTCTTCGGTCTTCTTTGAGCGCTCTCTTCGGTCTTCTTCTAATATGTATTTATAGACTTTAAAATGTCCAAAAAGCCTAAAAATTGGGTTTTTTCGCTTATTTGGAAAGCAGGGTGCGATACCGACACGGGTTGGCACATGGGCATGTGGCTAGCCTGTGTGAGCGTGTCCAGCCTGTGTGGAAATGCCTAGCCCATGTGGATCTTGAAAACAACTTTTTATGTTTGATTTTGGCTTGTTTTTGGCTTCTTTCACTCCCCTATGCTTACCTAAGTATAGAAACCTGAATTTAAAGTATTAGGAGCATCAAATTCACTAATTTACATAATAAATCATCCAAAAACGCATCAAGAAAGAGATTAAAAATATGTTACTTTTATGGCTTATCAACATTATACGGTCTCAAGCACGCACCTCGAGCTTGGTTCCATAAGCTAAAGGAGTTCCTTGTAGCTACTAAGTTTGAGGTGTCAAAGGCTGATAATTCTCTCTTTATTCATCATGAGGGGTCTCAGTTATTTTATGTTATGGTGTATATAGATGACATCATTGTCACTGGGAATGACTATCATACGATAAATCGATTTATTAAGGAACTCGATAATTAATTTTCTTTGAATGACTTAGGACAGCTAAGCTATTATCTGGGCATTGAAGTTACTTACACTTTAATGGTCTTTTCTTCAATCAGAAAAAATATATTCTTGATCTTCTTCAGAGAGCATCCATGGACAAGTCGAATGGATCCCCCATGCCAATGGTGATTACATGTAGTCTGTTTGCTCAAGTTGGAAGCCCTATTGAAGATGAATCTCTTTACAGGAGTATAGTAGGTGCTCTATAATACATTGTGATCATAAGGCCAGATATTGCCTTATCAGTGAATAAAGTGTGTCAGTTCATGCACAAACCATTGGATTCTTATTTTAAACCTATCAAGAGGATCTTACATTATTTGTAGGACACCTTGGATCACGGGTTATGTTTCACACGAGCTTTGAAGCTTTTACTTGAAGACTACCCAGATGCAAGTTGGGGTTCGTATGTTAATGATCGAAGGTCTACTTCAGGATATTGTGTATTCCTTGGAAGGAACCCAGTTTCCTGGAGTTCAAGGAAACAACAAATAGTCTTGAGCTCCACAGCTGAGGCTGAGTACAAAAGCCTTGCACATGTCACAGCAGAAATATTTGGATCCAGTCTCTGTTATCTAAATTATATGTCCCAATTAATAACAAAGCCTTGGTATGGTTGGCAGTTCAGCAGCTGTTGCAGTTGCAGAGAATCCTATTTTGCATTCCAAATTTAAGCATATAGAGTTGGATCTGTTTTTTGTTAGAGAAAGAGTTGCAGATGGTTCACTTCAGGTTGGTCATGTTCCAAGTCAAGATCAGATTGCAAACATCTTTACTAAACCATTATCAGCAGGATTGTTCACCAAGTTCAGAAGTAAACTTAAAGTCCTTACCAATAGTCATGAAGTTACAAAGAAGGAAAAAAGTCACCAAGCACGGGGAATGTTATAAGTACTCCAACGTTTACTATTATTGACTTAGTTAGTTAAAGTAGTTATCTTGTTAATATAGTTGTTGTTGTTGTTGTTATTTCTAGTACAGTTACATTGCTATGTTAAATAGTCATAGCATTCTGTTTTATACACATTTTCTGAAATCCAAGGAAAGTTTCTTCTTCTTGTTGTTTTGTCATCTAACACTACTCAACTTCCAAACATTCGCTTTGAAATTATGTGCAATACAAATTCAATGTTGTGTAGTCATCGAAGCAGCTTGGAATACCTATTCGACTTTTAATTCATGCAAATTCCAAGTTTTTTTTATCGAATTTTGTACTTTCGTTATAAAATAAATAAATTGAACATGATTTAAGACACATCTTGATTTTTAGCTATTTTGATATTAAATTTATGTAATTTTGTCAATTTTGAGCAGTTTTGTGCAATAGAAGCAAAATCAACCTTGAAGTCACCTTGGGAGGATTAAATTGTTGGAGCATCTCTCAAGCATTAGCTGATGAATTAACAGCCATGCATGCCCCAAATTGACATATTCGGAGTCTCTAAAAAATTAGTTTGCTATGATTAAAAATTGGGTCAATAAATTTGGACAGCCTGATGCTAAAGAAAGGGCCCAAAGTGACCAACTGAGGAAGGAAGAAGCACGTGCCCAAGAAGTAGCCTAAAATCGTCCATCCCTTGCCCAAATAGCTACCAAACCTAATTAAAAATAATTACAAAACAACCCCTCACCTTTTCGCAAAACCGTTCCAACCTCTCCACTTTTCAAGCCTTCACTTTATGGCACCAAGCTAATTTTAGTACAGCCATTCAACCCTCTCTTCCTACACGTGGGAAGAGAAAATCAAGTCTCTCCCATGCTATTTTTAGTCATCCCAAGCTTGTATAAATAATCACCCTCATTGCCTTTCATTCATCACTCATTCATTCACCTCTCATCTCTTCTCCCCTTTGCTCTCACAAACTTTCCCTTCCCCATTTTTGATTTTTCCCTCTTGAAAAAGAGTATTGCAAGTCCTTGGAATAGCAACAATTAGCATCTTGGAGTCTTTGGTCGAAAAAAAAAGTAGAAAGAAGAAATGGATGCACACTAGCTTGACTTCAGAGAACACTGGATTTGTCTTCTACACTGGATTTGTCTTCTAGTCTCTTTCTCTCATTTCTTTTTAATTTGTTTTGAGATTATGAACATGAATGCTAATTGTTTTGCTGTTTCCAATTTTAATTAAAATGACTTAAATTGCGTTTGTATTATATTGATTGCATTCTGCTTATTTAAATTATTGAAATTGTGTTTGTGATGTTATAGGTCTTGGTAATTTGTTCATTTAGATAAAATCATGCTTATATTACTCTTGCATTATAATTGTACGATTACAATTGAATTAATTATTTAATCAGATTGAAATTATAATTAATTGACCTAATATCTAAAAGGTGCATGTTGAATCTTCTTAAGTATAAAATTAGATTAAATGAGTAATAGTATTAACCATTATTATTGCCTTGCATAACCTATAGATTGTTGTGATTAAACTTGTTTCAGTATTTCTACATCGGTTAACAAAGAACCAAGTTGCCATGGAATTATCCGCAACATCATGAACGTTGTTTTAATAATTCTAAATCAAAGAATAAGATTAATCTAACACACCTATGTCATATTAATTAAATTTGTTAAAGTCTTGCCTTTATTTTGTATTTTCAACTTACTTAAATTTAATTCTTAGTTAATTTAGGAAATAGCTCATTTCCTTCAAAATATTTTTTTCCACTACCAATTTGCTTAAGTTTATATTTCATAAATATTTATTTGTATAGTTCTTGTGGAGACGATAACTCAATATACTTATCACTTTATTACTTATTACGATTATGTACACTTGCACATTTTTTTTGTTCCAGTTATATACCCTATCTTTTACTAAAGCAACCAAATTAGTGACTTGCCAAATCAATAGAATTATTCGAGACTTTTGGTGGGTTATAATACTAATAATCAAAAACTTCATATGTGCAATTGGGATCAACTTTGCCAACCCAAACCCTAACAGTCTTAGGCATAAAGAAAACGAAACTTATGAATGATGCACTCTTTTGCAAGCAAGCATGACGTATACTCATACAACCCGTACTTCTTATCTCAGTCCATGTTAGTCACTAAATATTGAACTTCCCAAGATTTTCTCTCAATGCAAGAACCCCTTACAAATTCCTAGACTTGGAAAAACATCCTGAAAGGAAGAGACGTATGCATCCAAGGAATGGACATTCAAATTTGAAACGTGGAAAGGATCTCAATAATTGGAAACAGTATGACACTACATAAACAACCACTAACGAGCTCAATCGACACATTAGCCTCAGAATTATGGGACATACACTTTCACTAATAGGACACACTTCGCATATGAAAGCAGATTGGCAATTATTGAAATCAGGAACTCAAGTCCCATGGATTCACAATAGCCCTAGGACAGGACAAGTATGTTTGGAAATTTAACTTCTCTAGTCAATTCTCTTATAAGGTTGCATAGCACTTCCTACTAAGCCAATGTTAGACGAGAACCACCAATAATACATAGCGCATAAAGGGTTCTTTGAAAAATTCAGGTTCCCCCAAGGATTCTCGTGTTTTGGGGAAAGATATGCCATAATAGTCTCCCTCTACGAAAGGCCTTCAACAATCGTCGAATAACCATAGTATCTCACTACCCATTATGTGAACATAATGATGAATCCTTAGATCATCTACTCAGGACATGCCCATTCTCCAAAGCCGTCTAGTTTGGCACTAAACAGTCCATACGAACGGATCACATTGGGATCTCTAACATCTAGGAATGGGTAAGCCACTGGGTGCATGATTACCACCAATCCGATCTTGAACAAATATCCACTTACTAATGGCTGGATCTTAGTCTTGTGGCACAATTAGAAACACAAAAACAAAGTATGTTTTTCCAAACAAAATCCCAACCCAATATCAATCATCATGAGCATCCAGACATGCGACGAACATTTCCATATCCTACTATGCAAGAACACACCCAAAGACCAAACCACATACACCCATGGCAAAGCTACACAACACCAGGTAGGCCATATCATTCGTCAGGATTACCCACCCTTCTCGGTTGCTATCGTATTTACTCATAATAGGACTACAACAACATTTGGAGAAGCGGTGACAATCACAGGATACTTCTCCCCCTTCTATTAGTCATATCCTACACAGGCCACTCCAAAATCCACAACAAACTTCTCTTTGCCAAAACAATCCTAATGAAAATCAAACAACTCGGCATTACAAATTATCAGCTATATCACTAGAATAGGAAGTGGAGGCATATATGCCGTAGCCAAATAAAAACTAATTGGAAACTTGAACCTATACAAAAAGAGATCCAGACATCCCAGCAAGGTACTTGCTTAACAGAGATGACAACTAGGCATACATTACATCAGCAACCCCACTCTGTTGCCCGCAAAGCAACAATATCAAAGGCATATAGGGGGTGGACCTAAAATCTTGTAGTAGTTATCATGTTCTCTTGATATTTTCTTGTTTACCAAAATAATAATAATAATAATAATAATAAGGAAGCATTTGAGAAATAAAGGCACATGCAAACCGATAGTCCATTGGAGACAACTAGACCAGTTCTAGTACCTTATATTGCACTTTTGTCCATTAATTCTTTTGTTTTTTATGAAGAAAGTGGTAATGATAAATTAACAGGGTCTAGTTCTAAATTCCATTCTTCACTTTATAAAAGTTTATAAGTTAGTTT